>BJBW01000340.1:0-35848 GCA_004320125.1 Scolopax mira | reverse complement strand
CAGGGAGACCTTAGAGCAGCCTCCAATATCTGAAGGGAGATACAGGGGAGCTGGGGAGGGACTCTTTGTCAGGATTTGTAGTGAAAGGACGAGGGGCAACGGGTTTAAATTGGAAGAAGGGAGATTTAGATTAGACACCNNGGTGGGAAAGGGACTCTTTATTGAGGGAGTGTAGTGATAGGATGAGGGGAATTGGTTTTAAACTGGAAGAGGGTAGTTTTAGATTGGACATAAGGAAGACATTCTTACAACCACAAGGGTGATTCAACACTGGAACAGGTTGCCCAGGGAAATCATGGATGCCCCATCCCTGGAGGGGTTCAAGGCCAGGTTCATGGGGCAACCTGGTCTGGTGGGAGGTGTCCCTGCCCAGGGCAGGGGGGTTGGAACTGGATGATCTTTAAGATCCCTTCCAACCAAAACCATTCTATGATTCTATGACTCTGTGATATAATTCTGTGATCAATAGACATTGCAGGATTTCAAAGACTTCAGTATTTAGCCTTAAGAAACATCTGCATGAGAACAGCATTTCTGTTTACTTGATATATTGCTTTTGCTAATTGCAGATACTTGACTAGTCTTCACAGATATCTCCTGGGACTTCAATGAATATTGTATGTCATTACAGAATTTATAGAGGTGTCATCAATACAGGGTAGCAAGTTAGCCCACAATATGAAATATGCCACGGATAAGATAATTTAAATAACTTTGTAAATGTAATCAGTTAGAAATTATTCTATCCAAGATGTGCAATCCTGCCTTTCCAGATTAATTTTGAATCTAACTTATTCTACATTTGAATTCAGCTGTAGGAAGCCGTAAGGGTTCCCGGGGAGTAACTCCTTCTATTGTGTCTTCCATTCACAGCCTGTGGTGGTAACCACCCACCCAAACGGTTAAGACTCAGCTCTGGTGGGCTTTGGCACAACTCCAACGCTAATAGAGCACATGAGTTACATGCTGTGACTCCGACACGGGAATATAACCACCATCAGTAACACCATGCTTCACACGCAGGAAAATAAAGCCAAGTTTGCCAAAACATATAACTGAAAGGTGCCTTTTTAATAGCATTGAGTCAGACTAAAACACAATCAGATTCTTTCCCAGAGCTGCCTCTGTAGAAGAAGATTCCAGCCCTGTGAACAATTAAGATAGAATGTAACTGGATCACCTGTACTTAATTATCATGATAAATTAGTTAGCTTAAACTGCTGAAGGCTCTTCCATGTGCTGTTTTGGAAGTTTCTTGCCTGCTAATGGCCTCTGCAGGGCCACTGGGGGTTTAATGAGAAGACATTGACTATCAGATTCCCTGTTCTTTATCTCCTTCATCCTAGTTAGTCCTCTGGGACAAGGAACTGGATGGCCATTAACTGGCAGTGATTGCAGACAAAGATGTGCTGAAAGTTTGTAGGTAAGAGGGAGGCTCTGTTGGGCTATGAGTATTGTCCTTGCTGTTTCACAGGAAAGGAGACATCGGGTCCTTTTTTCAGTGTTTTTTTCTCATCTGTGAACAGTTTTGTAGCCCAGTCTGCTGCTGGATGCAGTATCTGTGTGACTGTTTTCTTTCACAGCACTCACTCCAAGTACAATTTCTGTCTGCTCCTTTTGGCTGCGGAACCAATTATCCATGCCTTCATCAATTCAAGGTCAGATCTGCAGCAAAGATTCTTTTAATCAACCGAGGAAATGAAAATGATGAAGTCAATTAATTGGGGAGTCAGGAGAGCGTTTCATCAGGGAACGCAATCTCAAAATTTCCAGATCTGTGTTGGCCACTTTCTGATTCACAACAGAAAACTTGCTTTTGAACAACAGAGTCCACAGTAACCTTGGAAGTATTTTAGAGTGGTTCTCATTCAGGGCTGCACTGAAGTGGTTGCAGCCACAGATACACCTGAGCTGAAGCACCCATTATACAAAAGCCAAAAAAAAGCCCTCCCACTTGTTTGCAAGACTCTACTCCTATGGAGTGTATTTGCCCAAAAGTGAAATCTATCCATCTTCAGGTTATGCTGTGAGGCTTCACTTGGATGTTTGGAGAGGTAGAAAGGGGTATAACAAAGGCAAGTACTTAGAATTAAGTTCTTTTTGTGTGTGGCTTCAGAAATGAAGTGCAAACACTCCAAAATTATTTCAGTTGTTGGGTTTTTTAACTTACATTGAGCATGAAATGAAATATTTTTACTTTTAAAATATCTTAAAGTTTTCTGCAATGGGATTTTTTTCATTTCACTGAAAGCTGACAACTCTGTTTTTATCCTGCTGTCTTTTTAATGAGTTATTCTTCTAATGACAATGCACCATCATTGCTAGTTATTCTGCTGGTGCATTTCAGCTGTCCATAAAAGATAATCCTCTCCAATTTCTAATAATAGCTTATCATAGTAATTTGAGAGAAGCTTTGTAAGTATTAAGTTACAAGTATGTTGCTCAAACCATGGAATTATTTAGTAAATGTAGAGTTAATCATATGTTATCAATGAGGACAAAATACATATACATATATATATATATATACGCCTTAACCTATGGAGAATAAAATGCCATTAACTACAAATAATTTACATTCAATTGAAAATGTCTAAGGAGAACGAGTTACAAAAAAGTATAGGAAATGCAGTTTTTCTACTGAAAAACAGGGTTTGAAATCACAAAGGACCCAGACAGAACAACAGAAAAACCTGGATGACAGAGCAGAAGTTTAAAAAGATTGGTGAGCCTTAAGGCCAAAAGAAGGAATAAAGAGCTAGTATTTAAAAAGAAAATAGTAGCATTTTTGTTGGATTTTGTTTTGCTTTTTTTTTGACTAGGGTAATATTGAGGGTAAAAGAAAGCTAACTACGAGTAAGTTGAAGGAGGAAGAAATTTGTGTTCTTACAAATAAATTAGATTTGCAAAGAGGATGTGGAGATGTAGATACTGCACACGCTCAAGAGACCCTGAGCAAATCCTCAGGGTCCTCCTATATGAGAGTCAATTTAGAGGAACAGGATTATATTTGGGTCTTCACTGCTTTGTTTAGAACCACATATAATTTATGCTACATACAATTAAGGTTTGTCCGATGAAATCTTTGCAGAGCCTTAAGGACACCGCATGTCCCGAGGATATGAAACTGTGAATTGTCAAAATTGGGACTGTGAAAAGGAGGGTGCTTTGTGACACTTTCCAAGGTATTTTGGAAGTCTATTCTAATTCTGGGATTTCAGGGCTACTGAAAGATGAGGTGCTATGGATGACTAATTGGAAGCCATGTCCAGGAAAACGTCAAAGATGCCAAAGCAGGAGACAGCATGGTACCCTCCCCAGGCTTAGGTCCAGCTGCTGAAGTCCATACAAGTCTGATGGGTGTCTGGAGAGAAGGTCTGAACAACACTGTGGCACTTGGGCTCCTTAATGGTGAACAAACAGTGGCCACCCTGACTAATAAGATTTCAAGCATGCTGTTGGAGAGTGGCCAGCAACTGCAAATGGAGCAATAGTTCAGCCTAAAACAGGGATCAATTTCTTTTTAATTGCTTCTGGCATTCCTGAATATAAAATTCATTGCCAATTCTAGGCTGAGGGTTTTTCATTTTGAGTACTGTCTAATAACAATATTTTAGTTGGGAATGCAGAAGGATCCAACATGTGACCTGTGCAGACTCACTTAAGGAGCCAGTGTTGGCCACGGTTCTATAATAGTCTGTAATTACGATGTGCTGAATTTGATGATAAAGTGCCAAAATAAAAGAAACATATATTACAATGAGTTCACCATGTGTCCAAGTCAGCTAAATACATTCTCTTAGAGCTGTTTGTGAAAAGAGTATTAGCCAAAGTGCATTAGCCAACCCTTTTGCAAATGATAAAAAGAATATGGAGGTAATCCTTTCCCAAAACATGGTTGAATGGAAACAAAGGGAAGACTTTGTGTTCCATTTCCTCTTAAACTACTCATAAAATAGTACAAAAACCATATTGTCCTAATTCTGGAAAACAAATAGCTGGAAATTGCGTTATTACATGAAGGTTTATATATCCTGTTTATCAAACTGTTCTGAATTTAAAGAAAAGATTGTGGGACATTTTAATGCTGAAAGCAGTCAGAATATTGCTAATACCAAAATTATACTTGGTGTTATCACAAATTGATAACTCAGGAATAATATATTAGGCTTGAAAATGTAATTTTAGTATTCTAAGTACTAAGTTTGGCAAGGACTGTGTTGTGTTGTTGAATTTTCTCTGCTGTGAACACCCACTTCCTAACAACCCTATTTATTAAGCTTCATTCTAAAAAAAGTATACTCTTTTACCTGCATTGCTTCTTTACATTGGTAACTCCAAAACCTTGTGTCTTACTGAGACAAGGGAACCTGAGAACTCTCTACTGATGCTCAACAAACTTGATGGTCTTGTTTTTCCCTATTCTTGGGGAAGCTGTCAAGAGTACCAATTTCATTATGCATTGATGGCTTAAGGGAATATTTTATTTGCTAAACATACCAAAACCTTTTGAGTCTGGGTTGTCTTCAGTTGGCGTACATATGTATATGTATATATACATGCATGTATATATATAATTTCACAAATATAGTAGAGTCCAGAAGCTGTACTTTCAATCTGCTACCTCCTTGCTTCATTGAACAGCAGTGGGGGACTGGAACACAGTGCTTAGAAGGAAGTTTTAGCAATCTTTAAGGTTTGCTTAATAAACCCTGCAGCAGGCAGGAGACTGCTTGCTCTAGCATATTGATCCTTTATCTGGTGGAGTAACCATACTGCACGACTGGTGCTGAGTAGGAATGCCAATCCAAGCCTAGTGCAGTCTCCATGACCACCTGTTTGCTTTTTGTCTCCTTCTCTCTTTTCAGTAAAACAGCAGCCAGTGCTGTGAAATTAACTTATTCTTAACCAGATGGTTACTCCAGCCATCTCCCCCTACCCCAAAGCCCATTAAGTAACTATGGAAGGCAAAGACATTTTTCTCTTCTGCCTGGCAGCGAGAGGTTCAACAGTCCCAGGAAGGCAGCTGATATATCACCAGGACCATAAACTGATTGATGTTCTCATTCAAGGAGCCTGGAACTCACCCGCTTGATAAATGAACGGTGTCCCAAACCAGCCCTTCTTCCTTCTCACTGCTGTGCTTGTCGAACAGCTTTAAAGCTTTTCTTTGGCTTAAGAAGCTAAACAGAGTCATGCTTCTTAGCAAGGAGTTCTACAAAAGGCTTTGCCCTGGGTGGAGGAGGGACAGGTTTCCTTTGATGTTTAGCAGCTGGCACTTTCCAGGTGGCTAAACTTCAAAGGCAAGTGTTAGGATCTTCCTCCAACCTGGTCCGTCAGTTCTTTGTAGATAGCTAGCCTCATTTAACATTTCACTTTACTTGGAATGCTAAATTGGAAGCCATAAACTCCAGATGGCCTTTTAAATATGTACTGTCCTTCTACCTGAAAGGGGCCTGGCTGCCTGCAGAGCATTGATGAGGCAGGTGGCACCTCCTTCTAAGCAGAAAGAATGTACTTTCAGCTCTGACCTCCTGTGATCCCAGTAAGTCACATTACTCCAGTTTCTCCTTAATCTCTCCACCTGTGAAGCACGAAGGTTGGTATTTCCCCGCCTGACAGCACTGCTGTGAGGCTGCATTTTCTGAAATGGAAAACCAATTCTGAGATCACCAGCGAATACACAAACACACTTTATCAGCATTTGTTAAAAAACTTGCCCCAAATGATCTGCCTCCCCCAGGGGACACTGACAAGAGCTAGTAGCTGCAGCTGCTAATTAAGAGTTGGTAAGTTGATTTACTACAGGGTCTTAGAGCAAGTAAGGAGCCAGGTGCTGCTCATCTAAATTTTTTGAAGTCTGATCCATCAAAGCTGTCAAGTATCAATGGCATTGTTTCTATTACGTTTGCTGGCAGTGATCATGGGCTAGATTTTGCTATAGCAAGTTTCTGTTTCACTGATACTGAAGTTTCTCCGAGTGGTGAACCAGCTGGCTTTTGACATTCAAGGTCGAACCCGGAGTTATCATGGAGGTGTACTTCTCCCAGCTGTGAGAGTTATGGGCCAAGTCTGTGTATCTCCCTGTCTAATCAAACTTTGGGGGATCCTCCTGGCATGCAAAGGGACCACCTGTTTGATAGGGTCTTCAATCTCAGTCTCTTTAAAAGGCAGAAAGTAAGTTTGACTCACTAAAGCTTTGATAGCTTTGATCTTATGTAACTATTTTTTTCATATTTTTTTTTAAATTAAAACTAAATACAGAATTTTGATAGCAGATCTCATAATCCTGAAGTATTGGGAAATTCAGGAAATAAACATAATGTAGAGCAACCTGCTCTAGTGGGAGGTGTCCCTGCCCATGGCAGGGGGGTTGGAAATTGATGATCTTTAAGGTCCCCTCCAACTGTAACTATTCTATGAGTCTATAAACATTCATTCTTTACTCTAGCCCAAAATGCAATGTTTAAGAGTAGCATGCAATCTAACTGCTCATATAGAGCGTGGCTTCTCTTCCCTTCTCCTTCTCCTTCTCCTTCTCCTCCTCCTCTTCTCTATTGTCACTCTAGGTAATATCCATTCCTTTCCTGATGCCATCCGTAAATGTTAAGGTGTAGTTGATATGTGGTATTACCAAACTACCTTTGATATTACAAAAGTGAAAGCAAGTTTTCAGAGCACCTGCTGCACATTGTCCTATAAACTAATGATTCAGCTTATGATATCACACTTAAAAACACAGCACACTCACACTGCTGGTAAGAGGTTTGTCTCTAAGCAAATAATATTTAATTTAATATATCATATATATATATATTATATATATAATATTCATAAATTGTCTTTTGAAAAGAGATACACATGAAATTAGAACACAATGGTAGCAAACTCATTATTCTTAGAACTAAACCAAAAATAAGCTTGGAAATTTCCTAAGTTTAGAGAACTTGACTGAATTAATTCTGGGGGGTTTTTTCTGTAATCATGATAATAATAAATCACTGATTATACCTTTCAGACATATTTATTTTACTTCCAAAAAGTGATTTGAGAAATGTCTGTCTCTCCTCCCATTAGCATCCTATGTGCTGTAGTCTACATTCTTTGATAATCAACGAGAGACTGTGCAATTTACTCAGGGACAGATAGTGGCCTTTTCAGAATTAAAACTAAAGACAGTTAAACAGCCTGTTAAGTACATCAAAGGTGAGGTAGGTTGGATAATTGGTTAGCTATTGTTTGAAAATGAAAATTTCTATCTTTCACTGGTTTAATAAAAGCAAAACTTCTTTGTACGTAAAGCAATACTGTGATATGAAAGTAATAATGTGATGCAAAATAAAAGATGCTTGAAGTAAAAGCATGTTTATAATAGAAAGAGAATGTATATACAAGTAATCAAAAAATCAATCCTGACCATGATATTATTGGGTAACTTTTCCATTATAACCTATTATGTTTGAAAAACACATGCATATCTCTATAAATAATTGAGCTTAAAGGGATTTTGAAATGTATGTATATTTAAATGCACTTTTCCTATTTGAATTCTCTTTCCAGCTGAAGTTTACCCCAAGATGTATCACACGTGCTTTTTTTTGGTGACGTACATGGCACCACTGTGTCTTATGGTGTTGGCCTATTTGCAAATATTTCGAAAGCTGTGGTGTCGCCAGGTAAGTCACTTAGACCGGCTCTGCTTGTTTGCTCTTGTGACCATGTGCAGATTCCCGTGTACAACCTTCTTCTCTATGTGCTCCACGTTGTCACCTGGGACATGGATGTCTATACCCACACTCAGTGGCACTGCTGGCCTGCAGCCACCTTGGATAGGCACTGAGATGCATTAAGAAATGAAGGCAACCAGGCTCAAAGTAAACCCCTTCTTGCTTACGTCTCTGAAGGGCTTAGAGGAAGAGAGATAAAAAGACTGATTATTGGCAGAAGAAAGACCTCTCCCACTGAATCTGAAATGCTTACCAAAATAGTTTAGGTGACCTTACTGCTAAACTGCTAAAATCTCCTGTAGCATTCAAAAGTTAGGTTTAATCTTCTCATTTATTTAGTAGTCTGTACAATTTCTTTATTTTTATTTTTCATTCTACAAAGTCTCAGGTTCATAGCAGGTCCAATCTGAACAAAAGTTAGACTAGAAAGTCCAGCTATAACAACTGTGGGAGTAGAATTTCCTGATGTGAAGCTGGCTGTCATCAGCAACATAAGATGTGAATTATTGACAAATAATTGGCATGATTTCTAGTGCGAACATTTTTATTCTTTTTTCAAGTTCAAATTAAACATACAGGAAAGCGAGGAAAAATACTGAACAAAAAACCACAAGCAAGCAAGCACACAAAAAACATTTTAACTGAAGTGGCAAAAATAATGTGAATTTTTTCAGGAACATTTTTCCCTTCTCCAACAATTTGAAGTGGTGTCAATATGGGGATGAATCATTTCTCTTTCCTCATTATGTCTGATACAATTCAAGGCTGTCCTGGCCAGGGCACAGTATCTGCCACATCAGGAGCATTTTCCATGCAGTTCAAATTGATCTATCAGAGAAACAACAAGTAGACTTTAGATTTCTGAATATATATATGTATATGTTAAAAGTAAAAATAAAATCTTATGCTGACAAAACATCATAATAGCAATTATTGCCAGTCTAATTATATTTGGTTAAACCAGCGTTGCTGTTTATCTTTCAGTTCATCTTTAAATTATTATTTTTGCTTTTAATTTGTTACACTTAGAAGATTAAATAACAAAATAGTTTGAAGGCAAAATTTAACCTTTACAATTTGAGGGTATCTTCACCAGAACAAAGGCTTTGCTTGGTTAGTTTTGAAATTAAGTTCAGTATAATATAGCTCTGAGATGCTCTGAATTGCTGAATAGTTTTCTGTCCTGTAGAAACCCAAAACCTTATCATCATATTCTTCCTTAACCTTCTCTTCTGTATTTTCTTTACAATCTACCTAATCTCTCAAACTGTCCATTAATTAAGTTAATGCAAACCAATTGTTCTTAACCTGCATGTAGCTTGAAAATACTGATTCAGAGCAGAAGTGGATTTACTGGAAACTGACCTGTTTTGTTGGTGTTTTCCCCCAAATTGTATTAACCAGCTAATTTCTTCTTCACAATATTTCTTCTCCTTATACATCTTGCATGCTGACAAGATTAGGATGATCCTTTCTTTTTTTTTTTTTTTACAGTAGCAAAAAGATAAATATGGCTACAGAGTGAATGCTGTTAATGATGCAAAATTACAGATGTCTCTTTTCTAGCAGACATGATAGCACTATGTATTAGAGGCTGCACTGAGTGAAATTAAAACCACTGCACATCTATTATCAACTGTGACTTGGCTGCAGACAGACATCAGGCATTTTTCTGAGTGCAGCAGGTGTGCCATAATCAGTCATGTAGAGCAAATGAATGTAGTGGGTTTTTAAATGTATTATTTGATAACAGTTTCAGTGAAGAAATCATGCTGTTTACCAGAACTTCAGTTAAATAAGGTGATCCTTTTGCAAGGTACAATGAGACTTCCAGATGTACCTGATACAAAAAACACAGCACAGAGTAGACGATTTCTAAAAGTTCTTTTTTAAAGTGGAGTGTGTTGTGCATGCAAATTTTCAGATCACTGAAGGTAAGACAGATTTACAAGCTATCCTTACCCTACTTTGTGCAATAGCTCTTAACATTACTGATTGTGTCTTTCAAGCAGTTCTTTGAATGCAAGCTTTGAGATCTTTCAATTAGTGATTCATCTTTGAAAAGACAAGAACAACTGTGCCACAAATACCAGGGATTTTGAGTAATTAATTTTAATTATTAGCAAGGAAGCAGTGACTAAGAAGGCTATGTTCTCTTGTGGATTTTAAGTAGATTAAAAGTAACTTCTGAACAAATAAATAGGCCTGAATGGACTTATGATAAAATCGTTGGTACTTAATTTGTATTATCAAGTTTCTTATATGCTTTGATATACTGACATCCAAATGCAGGGACACCAAAGCTGTCTGATATTAATAGCTGGGAACCTTGCCTATTTTTATTTTAGCAGCTGAAATATACTCTTCCAATCTTTGTGAGCTGTTATTATATTTGGAGATGTTTTCTCTGGTAATAAACCCCTTGATAATAAAGTGAGGGGACAGAAGGAAAGTGAGTAAGAAAATAACTATGCAACTTTTAATACCTCTTTGGACACAGTTAGTGGGCATTTAGTGAATTATTATTGGAATTACATAAATTCTTCACAATTATCTCTATAACTAATTTGTTCCTGAAAAGTAAATGTATGCTAAGTGTATCTAGTGTCCATATATAATACATGTGTGTGCTTACACAAATGTATATTTGTTAATGTGTCTGTATATACACATATATGCTTCTGAAGTGTTACACTCCTTGGATGGTACTGGTTCAGCAATGCATCTGTGGGTATATGGCACTTTTTTTTCTGACAAAATTCTGCCTGTGTGATTGCTTATTGGTGTAACAGTAGCAAAGCCCAGGTGTATGCCAGGTAAAGACTGAGGAAAATAGGGTTCTGTAGAAAGACGCCCAATACAAACTCCTGAAGATTTAAAATTTAATATATAGTACAGTGAGACTCTACATTGTATAAAGTCCCTACATTTGATCACCTCTTGCATTAAAGACTGCTTAAAGACTAGAAAAGACCCTCCTACCTGTACACACTGGTACAAACGATGTACAAAATCAGTCATGTCTAACATTTCTGTAGAAGAAGCCATTAAGGATTTTGAGCCAAGACACTGTGATTCATAGAATCATAGAGAATCATAGAATCATCTGGGCTGGAAGGGACCTTCAAAGGTCATCTAGTCCGACCTCTAAATTGCATCTAGCTACCAAGAAATTTGGTCAAAGAATTCTTCAAGTGAATCTTTGGTATGATCAGGAGGGAGAGGTTTGGCCAAGTTTCTCTGCTTCCATCCCCATTTTCTGATCAGTTCTTGCTATAAATATGGCAACTCAGTACAACTGAAAAGGAAGGAGAAGCTTCTGTTTCAAAGGTAGAAGAGCAGAATATGAAAATGCCCCTGATAAACCAAAGTCAGAATCTTAGATAGTGTATTATCCCAGTAGTAAATGGCAAAGACATGTTGCAGTTCTACACCACCCAGCTAAATCCCTTGCTATAGGCCAGATGTGTCCAGGTATGAAAATGATATTGCTGATTTCAGCTGAATGAACTGGAATCCTCAGTAGAAGTAAATGCTTCTCAATAGAAGTAAACCCTACAAAAGGTTGTGGCTGGTTTTTTTTGCTTTATGTCCATAGAGGCATTAGTAAAAAAATAAATGTTAACATATCCTCTGTTCTGCTCCATTGATTTCCTGTTCATTACGACACAACTTTGCCAAAGCTTTCCAGTGGTTGTAAATCAGGTTTGATGATGCACATAAATGCTAAAATAAGGGCTTGTCTCTGCAAGGAAGCTATTCTTAAAAAAATACCTAGTAGCTATTCTAGCAAAATTCTGCATATGCAGGCTTTTATTTTAGAACAAGTATTTCCATTTTAGCTTACTACTTGTTCTGAAATAAATATCCAAAATTTAATTCTCTTCTGGTAAGTTTGGGTGGATAAGCCCTAATTTCTAAAATGTTACAATAGATCATCTGAATTTTTCAGATACTTTTAAACATGAATTATTTTCTACTCATGAGACTAGGCACCATGCACCAATTGTGCTATGCATGAAGAAATCTATAATTCAACCCAAAAGGTTTTCACAAGCTGTAACACTGAAAATATTATAAATGTTATTGTAATGGAGTTCTCTGAGAAAGTCCTTTCTATCTGTAATCTATCACATTTGTCTACAGGCAGGAAAAAGTTTTGAAGAAATGAAACAAAATTACTTTATTTGGCTTGAATTATGGGAGGGTAGAGAAAAAAAATGAGATTTTTTTCTTTTCTTAATAGCATGCTGCTACATTTCTCCATTTTAACGTGTCTTTGGCTAACTTAATTCTTCCCTGATTCCCCTTCATTCATCACGGTATGATTCAATTTTGAAGACCTTTGCAAGGAGATCCACACTGAAGCTGCTTCATTGTCATCTAGATTGCATATTTGGAAGTTTTATGACACATAAAACTATGTAGGCTCTAAATCCATGTTTTCCAATGCTGAAAAGATGTTTAATATCTTAAATTAGCAGCTTATGAACAGAATAAACTACTCTGCCATATAAGAAAACACTTAATGGAGAACTTTATAGGAATATAATTGCAGTAGTAGGATTGGTAAGTGTGAAAGTCTGAAGAAACAAGCAAGGCAAGGTACATGGGAAGTAAAGACAATTGATGTGTTTGGATAAAACACAAATTTTTATGCAGTCCTTCAAGTGAGTCAGAAATTGTGTTTTTTTCTTGCAGCCACATGAATTAATTTAATTTAAAAAAAACTTCTTATTCTTGCAAGCTTATATCGAGTATGTCAATACAATATTTTTCTTGTTATAACTACCCATGATGCAATTTTTTCAGCGCTTCTTATTTTGTTTTTTTTTTAGATCCCAGGAACTTCTTCTGTTGTTCAGAAAAAATGGAAGCCTCTGCAGTCCTCAGGACAGCCCCGAAGCCTGGGACAATCAACAAAGTCAAAGATTAGTGCTGTGGCAGCTGAAATAAAACAGATTCGTGCAAGAAGGAAAACAGCACGTATGCTAATGGTCGTCCTCCTGGTTTTTGCTCTTTGCTATCTACCGATTAGCATCCTGAATGTCCTGAAAAGGTAAAGTTTATCCCAAACCATAAACACTTGGTAAAGCTTTCTGTCTACAAAATATCCTCTGTTATGAGATTCTTCTTATTCTGGTAGATAATCTTGAAGGATAAGTTTACTTGTTTCATGATAAAGAAATGTAAAATAAGCATACAGTTGCAAGAAAAAAATACATCTAACTTATCCTTAGTACTGAAACTGAAGGCCAGATCATAGAACCCTTACTAGCAAGCTCTTCCTCATGAAAATGGTCTGGCTTATCCCCTCATTAAAACCTGTCATTTACATAGGATTACAGCTTTTTTGCTGTGAACAACAATGGAAGTGCATTTACCTAAAGCAGCAGCTGAAGGGTAGTGGGAGAGTGTCATATTGTGGCTTGGCCCCCAGGACTGTGAAATGCTGGGTTCAAACTCAAGCCCCATTTTGAGACCTTTGACTAACCCTCCATCTTACTTTTTTTACCCTTTTCTCTCCTGTTCATTTGACACACAGTTGTTTACACTCTGTTTTTTGTACAATGCCTGACAGACTAAGGCTTTGTTACAGTCATATTTCATATGACCTCAGGAATATCAATAAATAAGGACATATAACAGAAGATTAGAATATCCTGAAAAATAACCAGCCTTTTATTGCTGCTTGAGGACCATTTCAGGTTGTAAGGAATATTTTCTAGTTGAGTATGAAGGCTTAAATACATCCCACTCAAAATTGGCACTTACCTGAGGACCAATTTAAGTACTTTACTTTTCATCCTCAAGCAGGCAGTGAGGAGAGAAAGAAGTATTTCCAGAAGACATTTCAGGCCACCTATGATCTGAACTACAGAGGAACGACACAGGCTGCCTCACCTACAGTAGCAGAGTAGGCCTATAGATTTTCATAAATGGCACAAATTAGGTGTAAGGAATCTGGGCAAAACAGATTTCTCTGGGAGACAGAAGCTGCTATTGTGACCTCAGGTGTTCAGCCAGGTCCCTGCCTTTCTAACTCCAGAACCCCAGTTTATTGGAGAATGAGCCTAGAGCTGGGAACCTCAATGACTTGAATGGGTCAAAAGCAACTTTTCCCATCTTTTTTTTTTTTTTGGCTTATCTGCCGCCATCTGACTTCGCTTATTTAGAGAAAAGTTACGTATCTGCACCATTGCAACTTAAAGTACTCATGGTCTTAGTTGTGCTAAACCACCAAGACAGGAGAATGAAGGATGGGGAGAGGACTTTATTTGCTCAAGAAAGCAAGCACTGTTGAATCAGCTTTTCTGTGATACTGCAAATAGGTCATCGGAGATAAAATTAGGCTGGAAGCTGCCAAATCTTTTTATATGATTTCTAATTTTGCCATCTCTCAGGTTTGTTTCTCTTTTTCCTTAGGGTTTTTGGAATGTTTAATCATGCTGATGACAGAGAAACTGTATACGCCTGGTTCACATTCTCACATTGGCTTGTATATGCAAACAGTGCAGCCAATCCTATTATTTATAACTTCCTCAGTGGTAAGTTACAGTTACCTAGAAATCAAGTTTAACGTATAGTTTGAATGTAATGAGCCATAGTGAATAAGATTAATGACTGTCTAACATCAGCCCAGCCACTCCAGTGGGAGATAGATCCTCTTCTTGGAAGAAGTTGCCTGATGGATCTCATTACCTTCAGGCTATCTACCTATAACTAAACTAAAGAGTGCCAGGGCCCA
This sequence comes from Scolopax mira, assembly GCA_004320125.1. Taxonomy (NCBI): domain Eukaryota; kingdom Metazoa; phylum Chordata; class Aves; order Charadriiformes; family Scolopacidae; genus Scolopax; species Scolopax mira. Next base: position 21,373 of record BJBW01000340.1, on the reverse strand, counting down.
AGTCCAAGTGCTTGAATTTGTCCAATACCATTCAATTGGTAGAGAAGTCCCCAGCATGACTTTGATCTGAAACAATTACCATTCCCCTAAACGCTACACACTGTTTACTTAACTAACACAGATCTGTCTTACCTTGTATTTGTCTTATTTGGCTCTGGACAGCAGATTCAGGACCTAAACTGGTGGTATGACAGCTAAATTCAGGAAGGCAAAAGTCCATTGATCCTCATTACACATTTCCCCAATGTAGTTTTTTTGTGGTGTGTAGCATCAGGATGATGTAAACAATTCACTCTGAGCCCCAAAAGCACATTAATGCACTTTGAATCTTAAATGTATTTAAGATTAAATACAAATTATCCATGCCCTCTCATGTCACATGTCAATTAATAATTCAGTCATTTAAGCTTACGATCAGTCAATTACTTATTTTTCTTAGATATGTTACTAATTAGCAGACTATCCATGACATGATTTCATCGGTCATTCTAGTTTCTCCATTCAAGTCCAGCCAGGAATAATTTAGGTTTCATACTGTACCTCGCATATCTTCTTATAAAAGTTATATTTTTCCTGTCTTTCTCCAAGATTTTGAAATTGTCATTTCCTGTTTCCACATTAGAAGAACAGTTGGGTGTTTTGGGTTAATTTTCTTCTATATAGCTGGTTTTTTTCTAATCTATAAAATTTGTTGTAACAGTTTTCAGTACAATTTGTTCATTAGCCTTTTTTGTGCTTGACAGGAAAATTTAGAGAAGAATTTAAAGCAGCATTTTCTTGTTGCATCTTTGGCCTTCGCAGACACCATGATGAACGGCTCACCAGAGGTCGTGCCAGTACGGAGAGTCGGAAATCCTTGACCACCCAGATCAGCAATTTTGATAACGTTTCAAAACTTTCAGAACACGTTGTATTGACCAACATAAACACACTTCCAGCAAATGGTATTGCGCCTATTACCCACTAATAGTATACTTGCCCCTGTGCCTTTTGATGCTGTGGAAGTAAATTTTAATTGTGCATACAATAATATTTGAACCTGAGCACGATGCAGTGAGGGAAGGGTGTTTACAGTTAAGAACCGACTGTACGAAAAATAAATCACAAAAAATGTTTTATAGAATCCACTACAACTTTTTTGATGAAACTTCTTATTTATTTCAAAAGTTGAGTTGCGGTTGGGGAGGAGGGTAAGGTAATCATATTTTACATAAATATTTTCTTTGGGTCCCTGCTTCCTTTAAACTCCTAAGTAAATAAAGAACAGGTACCTGAAAGTATGAAAATATTTTTCCTTGGAGTTTCAATGTGTTTATAAACACCTTTATTCAACTCAAAGCTAATTCTCTGAAGTTGTGGTTTATTTTATAACAAATATTATAACCACAGTTGGGTGTACAAATTGAAGTACATGAATGTCTTTGACTATTTCAAATGATCTGCTTACCATACATTCTGGTGTGAGTTGGGCTGATCAAATAAGAAAATCATGTTAATTTATTTTCTCACATTTCTCCTGTTGAGTGGATTATTGTGTGTATTCAGGAGCAGCTGGGAAGCCCCTCTTGATTTTTCTGCAATACCTGTTGTTAAACAAATGAACAGAGTCTGAAATGAAAGGCAGAAGTTGTTTGAGCTTTCCCAATTCTGGGTAAACACTGAAATGATTGTGCAATTTCCTAGCTTTGTGAATAGATCAAAAATTATATATAATTTAATATTTGGTATTTCTCATTACATTATATGTTGTATGCCATCAGGATTTTGCAAGGAACTGCAAATATAGGATTCATCCCTCATGTCCTAGGGATGTGAACATCAGTTATCTAGAAGTTATCTATCTTAGATACTACAGGCTAGGACTAGATAAGCCATATATTGATAACATAAATTGGTATCTCCAAGGACAGTTAATCTGTTCCTAAAATATATATGTAAAGCAAATTAAATAAATAACCTCTGAAGAAGTCTGTTCTTTTAACTTTCTGTAGAAGGAATGTTGGGGTTACTTTTTCCTGAATTCAGCTTGCTTTTTTTCAGTAGTGTTGCCATTCCTATTTGTATGGTACAAGCAAGGTTACAGCCATGAGACCCAAATGACAGCGTGAGTGTAGATGATGTTCAACTCTATATCAATTATTATTTGTCAGTATTATCTTTTCCCTGTCTGTCCTTTTCTCATGGCAGAGAGGTTGGACTAGATGATCTTCAAAGGTCTCTTCCAACCCAAACTATCCTGTGATTTTATGATTGATTTATACAAAGGAAGCTGTAGTGCTTTCTGGTCAGAGTGGCATTTAGGATAAGGAACCCCAAGGCAATTTACCAAATAATCATAGAGTCATATGGGGTTGGAAGGAACCTCTGGAGATCATCCAGTCCAACCCCTCAACCAGAGTGGGTCTACTAGAGCGGGTTGCACAGGAATTTGTTCAGGCAAGTTTGGAATGTTTCCAAAGAAGGAGACTCTACCACCTCTCTGGANNCCACTGAAAAAGACCGTCCCTGTCCTCCTGACACCCTCCCTTTAAATATTTGTAAGCATTGATTAGAACCCCCGCTAATTCTTCTCAAGACTAAAAAGACACAAGTCCCTCAACCTCTCCTCATAGGAGAGATGCTCCAGGCCCTTAATCATGTTAGTGACCTTTTGCTGTACCCTCTCCAGCAGTTCCCTGTCCTTCTTGAACTGGGGAGCCCAGAACTGGACCCAGTGCTCCAGATGGGGCCTCCCCAGGGCAGAGCAGAGGGGCAGGATGACCTCTCTTGACCTGCTGGTCACACTCTTTTTGATGCACCCCAGGATGTCATTGGCCTTCTTAATGTGTATTAAGTAGTAAAACATACTGAAAATGTTTGAAAGTAAGAAAATCAAGGTTTATGCATCATAAGTCCCCCGAGACTTCAGTCAAGAAGTCTTCACTTAACATTTGCAACTGCAATTTGGAACTTTTTCTGTCAGATCATTTTGTTAATACACCATCACCTACATAGAGTTCAGAGAGTGGCAATCACAGGACAAGCCAGTCAGTTACTGATACAAGCAGTAAAATAATTTTTAAATCCTTATTTTATCTTACAGGTATCCCAGCTACACTCAGCCCATTGAAATCAGTGGAACTGCACCTCCAGATACCAGGGATGAACATGACTTCAAATCTAGATGAAGCTGTGAGGATTTCTGCAGAGGACAGTGGCAACACAGAGAATGCAGAGTGGGACAAATTCATCCCTAGCATAACTAAACTTACCTCGATGGAGTTACAGCAAGGGTGACTTTGGCTCAATACGTGTGAGACCACTAAAAAATGGCACAAGAGTTTAGCTGCGTTACAGACTACAACAACTCGACAAAGGGATTCCTTCAAAACAACTGCCTCTCCTATTTCTTCTCAGTCTTACAGAAACCTACTTACCTCAGTATGAGCTAAAGAACATGTCTTTACAAGTCTTTTTAAAGATTGGATTGTAAATACCTTGTAAATACTGTAGATATTTATTTTTATATATTTTAGATGCTGTGGAATGCTCTAAAATGTATCATATAAAGAATTCTAAGTATTTGAAAGAAGTCTCAAACATCATTTATTTATATCTTATTTCTATAAATGAGTGACTTATTTACAAGGAATGCTTACTTATGCACTAGTGATATTCTGGAATTACTTTGCACTTCTTTTTCTGCTGGTTCACCTATAGTAAATTCTATGTTCATTATGGATCTTTCACTTCAGATTGATTTGGGGAGATTCCAGGTTACTTTTCTAAGCACAAACATGCTTCTAAGACATGAACCCAAAGTGCTGTAAGTCACAAATGTTTTCATAAGATTACAGTCAATTATTTTTTTCTTCAGACTTGAGTGCCTAAAAAGAAAATACTTAAATAAAACTTATTTGATGCTCAAAGGTGCTATAAGCTCAAAATTCCTACTCAGGCCAATAGGAATAACAAGTGTCAGCACCACTGAAGGACAGGACATTTTAACTTTGGTAGATCATTTTAGTCCATAATGTCTGCAAGTGTTGCTCCAGAAGATCTCTGAGGATCTTTAAAATAGAAGACATTGGTTATCTCGTTTGCCTTCACAATTTCTCTCTCTGCAGCAATTTAATACTAATGATACAAACAATTATCAGATCTATATGCTGAGAAAATGTTGACTTTTCAACAATTAAAATAATATCTCTCTGGAAATTATAGGGGTGATATCTCATTGGACTGGTAGATCAAGTACTCATCCATTTTTCATTTATGGGAAATGCTCCATGGCCTGGGGCTCCCTAACAGGCCTAATTCCTACCATTGTAATTTTTCTTCTTAAAGAATGAAGATGGTACATCATTGGAGACTTAGTCTACCAGGGGAAGGTGGCCTATTGGTTAGAAAGAGGCTAATCTATAAGACCCTGAGCTGCAATCTGCCTGGGGCACTGTTCTTGCAATTCAGTTCAGATTTTTCAAAGAAATAGTAACACGGTAAGGAGGACTTGTTTTTCAGCAAAAAGCATTTGACAGAGAAAGAAGACATTCTCCCACCTTCAAATGTTCCTAAAAAGTCAATTATACATACGTGTTATTTTATTAACTTTTGTAAATAATTTTTCTAGGTTTTACTTTGACCTCCTGTCATGGGATGTACTGTCTATCGTGAAAGCTACAGTTTTAGGAAATACTTAATCCCTTTATGCTTTAGCCTTCCTCAACTGCTGTTTTACTTGACATTGTTGCAATTGCTTCTAGTTCACACTAGTGTAAAGGGAGGGGGGAAAAAATGCATTTCTTTGTATATTAAAGTTTTCTTTTTCTAAAAAAGAGAATATCTTTTTCTATTAAAAAAAAAAAAAGAAGAAAGAGAAATGCCTAAATGGAAAGAATATTTAAACATAAAATAAAATCATAGGAATTTCTATATTCCTATGTGTAAGCTTAATTTTTGAGTGTAGTTATTATGTCATTGTTATTTCAAGAAATTACTTTGATTTGTCTCTTCTAAGAAAAGGAACACCAAATAACTGTGGAAAGTACAGAAGGATTTTATTTCATATGTATTGCAATTCCTTTGAAATTGGAAGGCTATTTTTTGATCTTCAGTGACAGAAAATGTAGTATTCCTAAATTGTATGGAACAAGATACATTTTTTCTATAACATTTGAAGTGATTGGGCAAACAGCTGCTGAATGAAAACATTATAGAAATGGGAGAATGGAATTTGAAAAGTCTTCTATTTTTTCTTTTGTTTTGATATAAGTAAATAAAAAAGTTAAAAACTAGTCCAGTAATCTACCTGAAAATAATTATCAGCAATCATTTAATTGTGACATGAAATGTTGCCTCTCACTGAAGAAAAATGTCAATTATGTCAAAATTTTGCAAACCTAGGCTTTCGTTTCAGAAAAATGTATTTTTAGCTTTTCCTTGAAGAGGGAACAAGAATGTAGAAAGTAAATGGTTGTCTAAGGAAACTCTGCGAGTATAAAAGGGGAGTATGTATGGTTTTCTAACATAAAAGGTCAGTGGTGACTGTGGGAGACTGGTAAAATTTTCATGCCCTGTCAGGTGTGTTGCCCAAACTCCTGTGAGATGAATGAGGAGGAAAAGAGTACAATATTTTTAACTTAGGCCAGCTAACAAAGAACTAAAATGTTCTTTTTTACGGATGCTTATGGAAAAGACGTAAGTTGCATCTTTCTAAATGGGGGTTGAATGCCACCTGCGAACACAAATTGTCTTTTTTTTGCTGCTACTTTAATGTCAGTGGGATAAAATTGTGTTAGTTAATCTGAGATGAGAACAGCACTAAAGGTCATTGGCAATTTTTGCCTCCTGCAGGTCTCCTGTGATGTGTTAGAAATAGAGGCTCTGGCCTTAATTTTCTCTTTTGTATGGGAAAATTTCTCTTTTGTTCTGTTTGATGTCTTTCCTTATTTTCACTTAGATGCCCCAAATTAAAATGTTCCAACATTCCTAAGAATTTCTTTTTTAGACATAAGTTTAATTTAACAGTACTTCTGTGTGGAGAATATAAATAAAAGACGAGACATTCATTGACAAATAAATAGATTTTTCTCTGGCCAGATTTTTGTTGAGTAACCAGCATATCTTGCAGACACAAGTGACACAATCAGAGCTTATTGAAGAGTTGAAATTCTAAGGGTAGCTGACCCCTTAGAAGGGTCAGCTTGACAAATTCTTTTCGATGTATATTTAGTGAAACTCCTGAAGTTAGACCCATAGTCCAGTATGGGTCTAGATTACAGATAAGTTGTTCCTCTGGTCTGCTGTCTAATGGGCCCCATAGCTCCTCTCTCTCCTTAACAGATCCTCATCCTATTTCACTTCCAAGATGAAAACCAACAAATTCACTTTTAAAATGTATCGAAAGCGCTTAGAGAAGGTGATCAGACGTATCAACAGGACTTTTCCAGAGAGACTACAAGCAGCAGCCAAAGACTTGCTCTGTTGGTTTCTCTGGAAATCAAGTGTGAAGTGAATGTGAGGGAGCCCTAGATGCCATGAAAAATGCCAAAGAGCCAAAGGACCCCGTCCCATCTAGACCCATGGGTCCAGCCCAGCAGGCACGGGGAAGAGAGAGATGGGAGCAAAGGGGGGAGCACCGGCAGCTGCAGAGGAAGCTCACGGGGGTTTGGGGGGGTGGGATGAGGGGACTTCATGCAACTGTTCCTGCCCGAAGGAGGTGGACAGAGAAAGAGGGGACATTGCCACGGGGAGGTGGCTCCTCCCGCACTCCGCCCCCCGCGGGGCCGTGCGGGAGGAGGCGCTGTCCCCACCGCCGGTGCTGAAATGGGCGGTGCCGCCCCGGCACCTGCCGCCCGCCGCCAGCCCGGCTCCAGCCGCCGGTCCCATGGCCGCGCTCCTCTGCCTCGGTAAGTGCGGTGGGAAGCGGGGTTGGGAGGCAGCCCCCAGCCTCGCCAGCACCCTCTCCTTCCTCCCCTTCACCCCCCCCGGCCTCTCCTCTCTTCCTCTCCCGGCGGGTTCCGCTTGCCGCTCCATCCCTTGCTCTTTCTCCCCTGGGGACTCACGGCAGGGGGACGAATGGACCCGTTGAGGGTTCGCACAGGTGTGCGACCTCCAGGCCCTCCTTCTTCATCCCGGCTCCGGGTAGCGTGTCTGAGGTGGGAGGTAAGGCAGGGGAGCAGGGAATGCAGCAGTGCTAAGTTGAAGGGGTGACGAGACCCGCAAATGGGATGCCTTGTCTAAATAAACAGCCACTTGTTTGCTAAGTAGGAAGCGTTTGGTGCTGGCAGTGCTACATTTCCCTTTGAGTTTGAGTGGGGAAAAAGGGAAAATCAACAATATTGGTACAGAAGGATTTGGTAGAAAAGAATACAATGAAACAAGTAGGCTTTAACTTCTTTTATTCTCCTTTTCCCCTCTCTACATATTGTAAACGTGCTGCTTCTCTCCTTAACATCCCACTACTCTAACTTATATACCACTGCTTTAAACATTCTGTGGGTAGTTCTGCCCCAGGTTGTGTTAGAATGAAGTTGTCATTTATAACTTTTCAACTATTTTCATTCAGCTATAGTTTGCCTTTCTCCTTTGGAGCTAGCTGTCCTGCTGCTCTTGATGCTGGATAGAAACCACAGCTTGGTTTCCCATTATTAATTATTATCTGCCAGATAGCAATTCTGCAGTCTTGGGAGAGACACTATTCCTAAATTCCTCAGCTCCCAACCTGCAAAATGAGGGTGCTAAAATGTCATTTTTTTTCTTCCCTTTCCACTTTAGACACCAAATTCCTCAGAACAGGAAATTTTACACCTACCTTGTTAATCTGTAGGCACCTGTTCAAAAATACAGACACCTGTAGAAACATAAATTTATGCGTCTTCATGTCAAAATACATCCCTCTATAAAGTTTTAGCTACAGATTAACTGCTAGATCTCTGTAAGTAGGAGTAGAAAACAGCCACTCAGTACTCCAAACACCAAATAACTAAAGTGAATGATTAAGGTGACAACTGTTAAATTAAGCAACTGTATAAGCTATAGGGCACTGGATTCTATTTCATATAGGCCAGTTTGTTTCATGTAACAGCTCTGTGTATTGCTGAGGAAACAAGACCCATCCACAACACACCTTTAGATCTAAAGAAGCCCCTTCTTAGACTGAATTAACTTCAATCATAAATTATGCCACTTCGCTCTTTATTTTGCAAAAGCATCTCCTCCTTTTTATGGGCACAGCTTCCAGGTAGGTTCAAAGTAAACACCCTCTGAAATAATCCTTACAAAGGAGCAGGAGCTGCTAATTGGTTGCTTAATCAGTCCTACTTTGACTATTCATTTTCAGCCACTGCTTCTCAAAAGCTGTCTTAACTTGAGGGAGACAGTCTTCATGCTGCAGATGCTAATCAGATGTGCAAATCTTCCATTGTAAATCTTACCTACAAAATAGGTAAATGGTTATCCAGCAAAAAAACTTCTTAAAAAGTTCCTGGGTTCGTAATTTCTTATAGTCTTCTATTTAGGTTTTTTTTTTTCACCTGTAAGATATTTGGCAACTTTTTTTTTTCTCTTTGTTGTCTGAATAAATAGTGAGTGATTTCACAATTTGAAAGAATTTTGGAAAGAGTCCCAGGGGTAAAATGTTGTCATGATGAACTAAAATTATCCCTATGGATGGGCCAGCTGCACAGTCCTCAATGTCAAGTGGAAGGAGCTTCTTGTATCAATCAGTTTTCCAGTCTAATATGAAGGAATATGCACAACTGGGTAAAAATTAGCACGAGCTATAGTAAGCACGAGTGGTTTCTTCTGTGTCTCTTAGGCACAATAGATGCTATTGCACTTGTCAGTTATAAAATATTAAATGTTGCTTCATCTTTATCAACACGGGACCAGAAAGTGTCCCCTACAATAGCACTATTGTAACACAGGTAGGCATCATGTCCAGAAAGGAGAGCATCACCTCTAAAAAGAAGTGCCTCTTTAAGATTGTTCAGAGCAATATTTGATATTTAAAATGTAAATTTAATTTTCCAGTATGAAACTGGTAAAACTTTTTTTTCAGTTTCATAACTGTAAAATTCAATTTTTTCGGTTTAACTTGGTAGAAAAAATTGAATCTATAGATAAACTACAGTAAATCATAGTTTTATAGTCTAAGTGTAAATGAAATAGGTTAGTACAATATATAAATAGTCATTATATTCTGTTTTTACAGTGGTGTTCATGTACTTCACAAGTATATCTACTGCCCAGATTCCTGACTGTCTGCACTTGAAAGAGCAATGTGTAAATGCTGCAAATGGATGTGAGAGTGTCTGGAATGTTGTTGAGGATCTCTGCAATGTTTCAGGTAATTCTTAGAGATGTACACAGCTTGATTTTGAATTGCTGAATGGTTGCATATTCATAGTTTATCATAATAGTGCTGTGGTAACTGAATGAAGTCAGTGAGATTTCAAAGAGAAAATGATGGCAAAAGACAGTTAACTTCTGAAATCCTTGACAACGGCCAATACCATTTTCGGTAACAGTCACACTTTCTCTTCAACAAAGTGATAAATGAAATTTCTGGACTATGAACAAAGTGAGAGTCTGAACCAACTCAAGAAGTCTGAATTCAGCAGAAATTATGCTCCCATAGGATCCTATTAAATAAGGCCAGTATGCATCTGGAAAAAAAATTTCCAACCTTGTTTTCCATAGTTCAGAATTGATCTGCCCCATCCCTGGAGGGGTTCAAGGCCAGGCTTTGAGCAACCTGCTCTAGAGGTGTTCCTGCCTATGACAGGGGACCTGGAACTTGATGATCTTTATGGTCCCTTCCAACCTAAACTATTCTGTGATTCTATGATCTCGCATGATACCCAAAACGATGTAGTAGATACTTACAGTAATTTTCAAATATCGTAGTAGAATATGAAACAAATCAAATCAATCGTGGCTCAAAAATATTTGTGTTGTAGGGAGGCACATTGTATTTATTCAGTGAATGGTACCAACATGTCAAAGTGATTCACTTACAGGGAGCAATGGTACAATAAACTGCAGGGTATGATGTGACTAAACCTCCTTGAATTGATAAACAGATTCTCACATAAACAAAAGCAAAAAAAATCAGTCTCTGTCTCCTGCAGGTAGGACTAGGTATTCAATTTTAAGTGGGTCCAGATATTATAAGTTTGATCGGAAATTCATCCTAATCTCTGTTGTCATTCAGAGGAAAAGGTTTCTTTCTCCAAAAGCCTATTATCTTCTCAAAAACATCTTGGGTATCAGTCACCATCTCTCTCTTTATTTAAATCGTTCCAAGACCTTGCTGTTAAATGTTGAGTATTCACTTGCCAGGTGCTCTGAATATGGAAGGGAGAAGATGAGTGTGTAGTGTGATAGTGTCATTAGATCAAGTTAGTAATGACATCTTTGTTGACTGATAAATGTCAAGGGCCTTGATCTGCCTAGGATGCATCAGCACTAGCAAATAAAATGGGCCATTCCCTCAGCAGTATAGATGCAGTCACTTGCCACTAGCTTAGCCTGTGACTTGGTCCTGTTCATAAATGTAGCCAAGGGTATGTAGTACATTACTGCCATTTCTAGCTACTTAATTCCATAAGGCAAGTTCTCCATCACGGGGAATCAGAGATATCTATATGTCTGTGAATATCTTCCTTCTCTTTATATTGAAATTATTTGAACAAAACTGGCCATGCCCTGGTGCCATCAATTCTTCTGAGCCTCAGCTGCAGCAGAGCAGATTAACTGAATGATTCTTTGTCTGTCTTGATGTCAGGACCCAGTCTCACGTTTGGTCTGCGTGGGAAGTCAGGCAGCACTAGCACATTCTAGAACATTCACCTGCAGTGTAAGCTATCTGAATGCCACTGACTATCTGATTTTTTGTATCCTAACTCAAAAGGCAGTATTTAAAATAATTAGAGCAGCAAATATTCTAAGGGTTCTTCATAGTGTGTCCTGTTCCAGATATGTATCTGCTTTGCACGGAATGGCTCAATACTTTTAAGAACAGAGTAAATGAAAAATACATGATAACCTAATGGTTACAACAAGTCCCCAAAGGAAGTGGTTTTCAGTTCATGTTCCCTTGAGTTTTTAAATATTTTATGTAAAGTGGAGCAGTTTCAAAAGATATGGCTGTTGCTTGAATAAACACATTGGAATATTCAGTACTTTCAGGCTGAAGATAGTGATGTAAAGATGAGCTCTCTATAACCAAACCTCTTCCCCAAATCAGAAGTTAGTACCAAAACCTCTTCACATAAAGGTCAGGATTTGTATTGTAGCCTATTCTTCATCATACCCTGTAACCACATGAAGTGGGCCAGCATGATGACTCCTGTGCTCTCCCCTTTAGATATATTGCATTGTCCATTATACGCCATTATATGTCCATTATGTGCCATTTCCCTCACTTATTATCCTGTGCTTATTCACTGATATTAGTAGTATTTGTAACTATTACAAAGAGAAACCTTCTGAAAATAAATTCTTGTTTGTTTGCTTTTGCATCTGTATATTTCCTTAGGCTAATAGCCTTTGGCAAGGAATCTCCAGCATTGCAGGGCACTCAAATATTGTTTGGGTCTAGAACAAATTCTAAATGTGCTTATTAGATGCCACGACCCCAGAGGGTGTAAACCCAGAGTCAGACAGGTGATGGTACCTCTCAGAGAGCCCACAGAAACAGTGAGAGATAATCTACCAGCAGTGTTATGAGTAAGAATAACATTACACTCTCTGTCAAGAGTACTCTACGTGTGCAAGACTAAGAACTTCATGGATGAGCTGTAGGAATGGAAAAGTCCCTTCAATGTTGATCACAAACATGTTAGTTGGAGGCAACAGTCAATGCAGCAAGTATTTATTTTTTTTTAGTTTCTTTATGAAAAACATAACTGCAAATGATACTTACACTCCTCTGTGGTGTGAATTCAATAACTCAGTCCCTCAGCCTGTAACCTCCAAGTTAAATGTGTGCATTATTAAGACCTCCATCTTTTGTTCTTCAGAGAGGGTTTGGGAACACTTTCCAGATGACTACCTAAGTCACTCTTTTCTCTGTCAAACTGTCCGCCAGTGCTCCCTTATTACTACAGCAGAATTTTCAGAGTCTCATTTTATAGTCCTCTGAGTCAAATCCTTCTTCCATTTCCTCTTCTGTGCCAGGATACAGTGGGGGAAAAAAAAGGGAGTTAAAATGTCTAAAAGCCAGCTTCCAGATCAGGATGAAAAAGAATGAAATATTTAATTTTGACTTTTTCCTTTCTCCTGAGTTCCTTGGCCACCGGAAAACAGAAGAAAGTGAGGGCTAAGGGTGAGGGCTAAGGGTCAGGGTCATGGTTTACTACTGAAAACAGCGAAGGCAAGTTGGAGAGGGGTTGGAGAGATACAGGCAAGCCTGGGCACCACCACCTCCTCCTTTGCTGGTACAAGAGGTGAAGTGGGAGCAGAGGCTGGGAGCTGTAGCTTTTGCTGGACTGCAACATCCCCCTGTAGCCGTGCACATTTTAACACATCCCCAACCCCACAGGAGTCAGCAACAGTAGCTGGAGGAGGGACAAAGGCATGTTACAATCTGAAAAAGGATTTTGGGGCTGGCAGGATGGGGATGTGCCCTCTGGAATAGCTGATACTCATTCCTTCAGGCAGGCACAGGCCAAATGCACTGTTTCCTCTTGCAGGCTTCCCCCTAGAGTGCCTTCAGCTGCTCTTCGTGTCAACAACATCTAAATGACATTAAAGCTCTAATGACATTAAAGCTCGTCCGCGGCGGCGGTGACACATGGCTGCGGGCGGTGGAGTTGGAGTAGAGTCTCCACAGCTCCGTGACAGTCACCAGGGAAGCAGCAGGGCAGGAAGCCAGACATGGCTGTTGACAGGGCAGAGACAATAGCAGATGGGCTTAGTAGATTAAAACCCATCCTCATGCTGCCCCGTGACCAGCCTGGATGTTGTGAGCCACATGCTCCTTGTCTTACATATTGTGAGGTACTTAATATCTATGAGGTGAAGAGAGGTGCTCTTTTGGGGGCCTGCATAGCTGTTTTGACGAGGTAGATCATGGCTTTTACAAAATAAACCTTTCTTAAATGGTATTAAACTGCTGTTTCTGTAAATTTCTTAAGTAAATTACAACTTTCTTAAGCAATGATAAGTAATTTTATACTTTTAAAACCTTTTTGTCCATAAAGTAGAGGGTTGATTGATTTACTGTTGTACCACCAAACTAGTACATCCTCTTTATTTTTACTGTTCACACCAGGAAAATATGTCCTGAGAGCCTTTGTGAACGTCTTTGTCCTTGAGTCCAAGTGCATACACAAGCAATGGGCTTGAAACTAGACTGGCAAACTAAGGCTTCTGCCTTTTTTTCCCTTTTACGTTAACTGCTCCCTTGATTTTATTATTTAAAAATTAAAAATCAGGATATTCTTGGACTACTTTAAGTTTGATGTCATTGCCAAACTTTGTCAGTGAAGGAGGTCAGGGTAGGAGCCCGAGGCCATGTCCACATGGCCAGGCATTTGTAGGCATCTTCATGCGAGTGAGGGATCTGCACCAGAGCTGACATCCCTCGGGATGGGGTTAGCAGCCCCATCATCATCATCATCATCAGGTGCCTGCCCTCCTACCTCCCCTCTCTTGCTCTGTCACATGGCAGTACCTGACCCTGTGCTGTGATTCACAGCCCTGTAGGTACCTCATTTCCACATGGGATCGTGTAGATTCCCTCAACTCCTGTGCACCTTTTTAGTTTGGTATTTGTGCCTCATCTACCTAGAAAAGGGTTTACATATTTTGGAAGTGAGAACAGAAACAGACATTCTGGCAATGGGTCAGATCAGATAAAAGAAGGAAATATTAGCGCAGCTTTATTGTATCACTCTGAATATTATTTAAAACTTGTAAATTATGACAGGTTTTCAAAGAAAACTAGGTTCAAACCATCTTCTCCGGGCAAAACATATTTTTTTTGTGCTTCAATTGAATTGTTTTATGTAACCATATCCCTTAAGCATTCATAACCATTAACAAAGTTATAATTTTAACGGTGAGTTCTAGGTAATAGATGCAAGGCAGAAGACGCTATTGGATGTAATAGAATCATCCAGGTCCTGGCTGACGAATACCCAGCATTTAAAAACTGTGTCTGCACTACAGATGATTTCTGTAGCGTCACAACTTTGCTTGGGAAACAGTGCAGCATTAATAAAGGTAACTAAACAAAGTTTTAATTACGAAGAGCAAAGTGAAAGATGTCATTCTGTAACCCTCATTTTAACTGGCTTCAAGTTTCTTCACATATTTCTTAAATCTGATCATTAAAAATAAATTAGTTTTGTCCTTTCTATGACATTTGCACACCAGCATGCATATGGAGGCATTGCCATATCTGCTTTTCAATAAATGAAAGCAATAGAATGCATGTGAGAAATTCAAATGGCTTCTAAAGGTCTTGCTCAATCCAGTGGAAAGCAAGAGTGAAAATACAATGTGTGTTGAGGGCCACTTGCTGCCCAAGGAGGGTTGAGCACCACCGGGTCTATGTTATGTACTGAGAGCCATATCCAGACACCAGTGTAGTGCACAAGTGTGTGAAAAAGGATGATCTGCACTTTAACGTTGGAAACAGGGTAGTTTTAATGGGCTTATTCACTGATGGGAGTGTCAGTGAATGGGGATGCACAGCTGTGCAGTTGTGTCACAAGGTGTTGCAGGAGCATCTTCACTACATCCAGGACATGTTACTGGACATGGGAAACACATTTACTACCTTTATAAAGCTGTATATATTGTATAAAATGCACCCATTTTAAAATTCTATTGTAATCAATAGGGCCAGCTCCTTTAAATTTATTTTTTATTATTCTAAGAACTTTCAGAAAGACTACCTCTATAACTTGGAGAATTACTTGGTGAGGTTTCTGATCCAGTGTCTCCTGGAGTAATGACTCGTAAAGCTGAGAGGAGAGGTAAAACCAGCCAGTGAATGAGAGTCTGGAAAGGGACCCCCAGGGTTGATTCCTGGCACCAATCCCTCACTCCCTGCTGGCATGAATGAGCATACATCACATGGCAGTAGAATATATGGCTTTATTGCAGAGGAAATAATAACATCCTGATCTGTTACTCCTTGCCCTAAACAAGAAGAGTGGGTATCTAAAACCTGATGTTGATGTCATTGGAAGAGTTGCTTTTGCTTCTAGCAAAATGAAGTAATTTTATATTTTTTGGTGATTTCTCACCAGTAAGTTTGGATGGAGTTATGTTAGTATCAGTTTTACCTACAGATGGTTGCTTATGGTATTGGCAAATACTTTCAGAAGGAATTCTCCTTGTCTAACTTAAATGAATACTTTGGGTAATGAATGAACCATCTTCTGGAATTGCCATTCTCTCTTTGCAAATTATGCACTAAATTAAGATGATAAATTAAGATGGTAATACCCCATCTTTAGGTGGTTAAAATTATGTGAGGTGAATCCCTTTATGCAGTAATTTTAGTAGGGGTTTCTCATACTACTGTTAGCAGCTGAAGTGTTAAAGCAGACTGTATTATACAGCTACCAGGACACAGTAAGCATGAGGAAGATTCATTAGTCTGCAAGACTCTGAAATTATTATGTATTTACTTACAGCTCAGAATGAAACTAGGGCTGTTTCATTCATTTTATTGCATTAAGACAATTATCCTTTTCCTGAATTTGTTTAGAGCTGACCAGTGATGATGCTCCATTTGATTTATGCCTCTGTTTGTACCTATTTGTACAGAATATTTGGAAACTTCTTCAAGATCAGCTACTGAACTGATCTTGAGGCAACACAGAAACCCCAAACACCAAAGGCACCCAGAAGAATTAGAAAACGACTGCAGTATTGCAAAACAACGCTGTCAAGAGGACCCTTACTGCTTTTTGGTGTATAAGAGCTTCCAGCGAGCGTGCTGGGCAGACGTGGCAAAATGCAGGCTCCCCATGGTCAACCAGGAGTGTCTGTCAGCGTGGAGACAGCTGGGGAAAACAGCACTGGGAGAGTGCAAGTGCCCAGAGCCACTTCAGATGAGATGCGTTAAAATATGGAAGGGAATATTTAACAACCCTTGTTTACAATACTCTCATGAGAGCCAAGATTCAGCAGCTAGTGAAAATGATGATGACGAGGATGATGATGATGATAAAAGTCAGGACACCAACACAGGTTAGTGATATTCCAGCAGTCTGAATGATTTCATATGTAAGTGTAGTGCACAAGTGTGTGAAAAAGGTTTTCTTAATGATCTGCAGTTTAATGTTGGAAACAGGGTAGTTTTAATGTGCTTATTTAGATGTGAATGAATAATCTGATGGCAAAATGATAGCTTGAGTGCCAATACTATTCTTCTTCAATGTCTTAATTTGATACTACCTGATCCAAATCAGTCCCTTTTAGTATTGCACTATAACTAGAAACAATATAAGACCAATAAGAATAATTTTCTAATAGCAAGAATCGTTTGCCTTCCTTGAATTTAGATCATGACAAGCAGTTAGTTCAACTTGAAAACTGAGTTCACTGATGAACCCATTAAGGCCTCTGGCTTTTATTTACTCACAAGAAATCTGACTTTATATTGCACTGAGCAGCATTAAAAGCTCTTCCTGAGCTCACAGGATCTATAATTATGTAGAGAATGTTATCAGCAGCCATTGATAAACTGTGCTTTCACCCCAAAACTTATGAATATATGTAATGGTGATTTTAGAGTTTGTTAACAATCTCACAGGTCATATTTGGTCAAGCTAATTTGTTTTATTCTTGTTTATTTTTACTACTGCCAGCAATACACAGCCAATACTTCAAAGTTGAAAGCTAAGCTAAGACATGGTCTATCACTTATGCCTGTATCTGTATCTCTTTGTTCCAGACAATATTAGTATGGAAACAAAATTACAATGGAGTTTATCTGCTCTCTCTAAACAAGGTAAGTCTGATTTACTTATGAATCCTAATAACTGAATGAATACTTTTCACTCAAATGACTGAAGAGCAGACAGTCAATAAATCTAACACAGAACCATAGAATGCCAGGTGAGAAGGGACCTCAAAAATCATCTGGTCCAAATGTTCTTGGCAAAAGCATGGTCTAGACAAGATGGCCCAGCACCCTGCCCTGCTGAATCTTAACAGTGTCCAATGTTTGGGAATCCACCACTTCTCTGGGGAGATTATTCCAATGGATGATTGTTCTCACTGTGAAATTTTTTTCTCTTGCATGCAGTCCCCAGAAGCAACTTACACTAATTGAAAAGTTGAACTTATACCCAAAAAAACTTATACCCAAAAGACACATTACCCTGTGTCTTTTCCATGTGACTCCTTGTAAAAAGGGAGCTTACATCTTCTTTGCAGCCACCCTTTAAATACCAGAACATGGTGATAAGGTGTCCCCTAAGCTTTCTTTTCCAAAGGCTGAGCAAACCCAGTTCTCAGCCTTTCCTTATATGTCAGTCTTCCTAGTCCTTTGATCATCTTGGTGGCCCTCCTCTGGACCCTCTCCAGCCTGTCCACATCTTTTTTGTGCAGTGCAAACCAAAACTGAGTACAATATTACAGGTGTGGCCTGACAAGTGCTGAGTATAGAGGGATAAAGACTTCTTTATCTCTGGTGGTGGTGCCCTTGTTGATGCAACCCAGCACCCTGTTGACTTGCTTTGCCATAGCAGCACCCTGTTCACTTGCATTGAGTTTGTTGTCCACACCACTGCTGCCCAGCTGGGTAGACCCCAACCTGTGTTGCAATCCTGGATTATTTTTTCCCAGGTACAAGACCTTACATTTACCCTTGTTGAACTTCATAAGGTTCTTGTTAGCCTATTCTTCCAACTTACCCAGGTTTTCCTCCAAGGTGTCTCTCCCTTTCCAAGTGTCCACTTCCCCACTCAGTTGGGTGTCATCAACAAAATTCATCAGAGCACACTTGATCCCAGCATCCAGGTCACTTATGAAGATATTAAGCAACATTGGGCCCAGTGTCGACCCCTGGGGGACCCAACTTGTGACAGGATGCCAGTATGAAAAGGAGCTATTTACCACCACCCTCTGGGTGTGATCTTTAGTCAGTCCCCCACCCACCGCACAGACTACTTGTCTAGACCATAACACATCTCTATATTTACAGTTAAGCTACTGGGTAGATGAGAATCCAAAAAAGTCAGGTAATCCTGATCCTGTTAAATTTACAAAGGCAACTCTTATCCCTTAGGGTCAGAATTATCTAGATCTTTTGGGACAGTTTACAGCACAGGCTAGAAGTACCTACACTAGCTTTAAAAGCAGAGAAATGTCATTTATATTCTGTTCTCCATTACTTATTACATGGCCTAGAATAAGACTGCATGTTGGAGACTTCATCAGCTTCACTAGCCAGTAACTTCCAGAAGCTGTTACATACCATGAAGAAACTTCCATCTTGCCAGTTTTCACTTTCTTCTCCTTTATTTATCTACCAGGGGCAGAAACTTGCAGGAGGGTTGCTTATGAGGTCCAAGCAGTAGTAGTGAAAGTATAAAGGTCACACAATGAGCTTAAAAAAAGACAATGCTGCAAGAGCTGGATCAGTTTTTGGGAGTCACACTTGGTTTTAGTGGGAATGTTTCAGGCAGGATGACTACTGATCATCTCTTGAGAAAGGTTTTTTCTTGTGATTTCATTTTAAAACTGTTATTCCTTTTAGGATACACATCAAACAGAACCTGTTTGGATGTGAACAAGGAGTGCGTTGAAGATGAAGTATGTAACAAGCAGTTGTCCTTGTACCTTAAGGTTTGCTCAGTAAATAAGAAGTGCAACATGGAAGAATGTCAGGCAGCCATAAGATTCTTCTATCAAAACATGCCTTTTGAAGTTGCCCAAATGATGACATTTTGTGATTGTGCCCAGTCTGATGAATCCTGCCACAGAGCCAAAGACCTTCTCCATGGCAAGCCCTGTGCAGTCACTGCAGTTCCACCCCCATCGTGTCTGAATGTAATCCACTCGTGTGAAGAGAATGAATTGTGTAGGTAAGAAGAAAGATTTTGCACAGTAATGTGCTTTTGAATACTGATTTATCAAACAACTTATATATATCTGCGCTATATTATACCTCCTCTAGAAGAAAATTATCTTCTGCACCTTATCTACTGTATATCATCACTTGTGTTTGACATCTTCACAGATATCTGCATCAGCTGTGGTAATTATCCAAGTAAACCAAGAAGATTCATTTTCAGAAAGGTCTGGAATCTAGACTAAGGCTTTTCTTCTGTCTGTTTCACAATGTTTGAGCGCCATTTCTGCTAGACAAACTATGCCGTGGCATATTTTCATTACCACTTTCTTCAGATAACACCTGCCAGTCTGCACCTTTGCCCTCTAGCAGTTTGTTCAAATTGTGCAGCAGATGGGACAAGTTTTGTTTGGTTAAAGTAATTACCTTTTCCAACGCAGAGTCTGACCCTTTGTACCCAACTGCCTTACAGAAAACTTGACCTATTCTCTTCACCTCAAGCATTTGAAGGTGGTCAGTTGGCCCACTTTGGTTATCCGTGTAGTCACCAGTTCCTTTGTGGATTAAACCTGAGTTTTCCCTCAAAGCTCTGCTCAAATTAACCTTCTGCCAACACACCAGGTGCCCAAGACAGGCTTTCAGTTCTGTGCCGGCTGCTCAGATTGATGTCAGTGGGAATCACCCCTTTTTATGTCAAGAAGAATTGGGCCACAAATGTGTGTGTCTGTGCATGTGAATGTGTACACACATAATATCATAATCGCTGAATTACCTGTTATTTCGGGAACATTACTGTTTCCTGTCCCTGGTAATCAGTGGATATAATTAGCATAATTAGTCTGTGAATTATGGCTAGCCGTATCTATAAGTCAGAGGTAAACAAAAATAATTCCATTAGATGTCACAGAGGTGACATCTGCTTTGAAACCTTTGCTTGTTGTAATGAAAATATTTACAATAATGTCTTAGCTGGCATTGTAACAGTCCATGCTGTTCCATGTGACTTGCTTGTAAGAGTTTCCCAATATCAGGAGTAAATTAATAACTTAATTTTATGATTACAGAAAAAAAATGCTTTAATATATTAATGTTCAACGGCTTACCTTTATCATTCCCTAACATTTAATGCAGGTGTCAAACTAGTTTCTAATTAATATCTACATATTTCTTAGTTAACTTTTAATAGATGTTTTTTATTGTTACACATAAAGGCCATTCTATCCTGTGAGCAAATAAACTGAAATAATTTGAGATTACTGATTTAGCAAATGAGTTAATTATTCTCATAATTTTCTCCACTATCAATTAAACTATAAGGTCAACTGAATTACTTCTAATTTTTCCTGAGCCTTGGATATTTTGTATTTTGTGAGCATTCAGCAAATTACAATTTCTCAGATTTCACTCAAACCGGAGAATTTAGGCCAGCTGTCACTGAATATTGTTATTTTTAAGGCTAAAGTGGTACCTAAAGTGGTACCTGATGATCCTTAAATGTCTTTTTGAGCAGTTTTGAAGCCGTTATTGCATTTTTTTTTTTTTTTTTGTTTCCCCCCCCAGGAAAAAATACACAGCTTTTCGGTCAAAGTGTTGGAGACACGTGACCAAAAAATGCTACGACGACGAAGCCTGTCTCGAAACTTTAATCAGGGATGACATGCCCTGTTCTGCCACTGCTGACTGCAAAGCAGCCTACGTCAGTAACTGGGGCACGATGCTGCGTGTGGAGTGTACCTGCCACAACTTGCCTCCTGCGGAGCAGTCTTTGTGTCAGCTCTTCCACCACATGCTTCACAGCAAATCCTGCTCCAGAGAGTTAGGTGGGTCAAACGTAAAAACGTCAAGAGTAATGAAAGGGTCTTAAAATGCTGCCTTACGCCTTTATTAAAGCTTTGCTGCCACTGGTTTCAGCAAGATTTGCATCTGCAGGGGTTGTTTGGCTTTTTTTAAAAAATCCAAATCAAAATACAAATTGCATGCATAGTATTTTCTTCTGGTCTGGGGAAATATATTAGTAGTAAGTGAATAAAATTGACTACTTGTCTCATTGCATGGATTTGCTGGAATAATAAAAAAAAAAGAATAATTTTCTGGGGTCTGTACTATTGCACAGATTAGAAAAGTCCAAAACCTTCCTCTCATTGGCCTCATGTACTTCAGTACACTGTTTTTGCAAATAGCATGACATATTATGTTGGGTTTTCTTTCTGTTCTTCTTGGAGTCTCAATATTAGTATAGCTTACACACACTTAGCAGAAGACTTCATCCTACAGAAAACAACTTTATTTAGATAGGACCTCCCAAAGAAACCTCAACCACCTCCCTGAGCAGCCCATTCCAAGGCCTGA
>BJBW01000339.1:87802-204426 GCA_004320125.1 Scolopax mira | reverse complement strand
TACTGGAAAGAGTCCAGCAAAGGGCAACAAAGATGATTCAAGGATTGGAGCATCTCCCTTATGAGGAAAGGCTGAGAGAGCTGGGACTCTTTAGCCTGGAGAAGAGAAGGCTGATCAAGGCCTGAAGGCTGATAAGCCTAAGAAGGCTTATCAATTCTTATAAGTATCTAAAGGGAAGGGTGGTTTGAAGGAGGAGGGAGCCAGACTCTTCAGTGGTTGCCAGTGAGAGGACGAGGGACAATGGGCACAATTTGGAACATAGGAGGTTCTACTTAAATAGGAGGAAAAACTACTTAACAGTGAGGGTGACGGAGCCCTGGAACGGCTGCCCAGAGAGGTCATGGAATCCCCTTCTTTGGAGGTTTTCAGGACCCGCCTGGATGCAGTCCTGAGTGACATGCTCTAGCTCTGGGCAATCCTGCTTCAGCGGGGGAGTTGGACTAGATGATATCTATGGTCCCAACTCTAAAAAAAATTCAGTGAAAAAATTCAATTCCTCCAAAATATTGGAGGAACGTGCTTTGCTTTCTGGGCAGCTACACTGAGTCTGTTAGAATTACCACTATTTCCAGTAATTGGATTATTATCTATTTATTACTAGTATGGTGTCTGTGACCTATACTGACATTGAATTTTAGTGCTGGACAATGATACACATAGGAGTTGCTCAAAACAAATCTTGCCCAGAAGAGCAGTTAATATGGCTGTTATTCTGGAGTAACCTTGGATTGGGTGAATTTCTAAAAGTATAGCAATGGGGCCACACAAATATTATAACGGATAAAGCCATGAAAGCTTGAAGATCACTAGAAAATCATGATTGAAATGTGCACAGTTACTGAATGTCTAGGATTGTCTAATAAATCTCTATAGTGTCACCTCCAACACAATCACAGAATCATGTGGTTTGGAAGGGACTTCCAAAAGTCAGCTAGTCCAACCTCCATCTCAAAGCAGGTTCAGATACATCAGGTTGCTTGTTGGCTATGTGCAATGGGGTTTTGAATATCTACAAGGGTGGGGATTCAACAACATCACTGGGCAGCCTGTTCTTGTGTTTGATCCTCACTCAGTGTTTTTTTTTAAGAAAAACCATAACAATTATTTGAACCTTCTGGAAGCCAATGTTTCTTTACTGGCTTTTGTGTAAAAAATACAAGTTAAATAAAGAAAAACAAAATTGTAAAGTGTCTGCTGTCCAGAGTCATGAAGGGAATAAAGGAGTGAAATGAAATAAAGATTTTCCAAACAGTATGTACAGTCTGGTTAGCAGAGATCGCTTACTCAAGGACCTTAGGACACTGGACTTTTTATGACTTATCATCAGTCAGGCATGGGGTGAGAATCTGTGGATTGTTTCCAAGGTCATTGCAAAGCATAATTATGAAAAGCAGAAGGAAAGTTAATATGTTGTTGTACAGCATTCTATTTATGTGAACATTTTTTGAGAGGATCTGCACGTTCACTGAAAAATTTGGTGGACTAAAAATTTTTAAAAGTTGCAAACTGATGAACTGCAAAGATGTGAACAGGGAAAATTTCTGGGTGATGTTAATTGTTATAGATTCTTTAATAACTCTTGACAATTTACATTACCTGAAAATTTTCCTAAAGGTATATTAATCATCTTAATCTTTTCTTCCTTCCTGAATCACAGGACATTTCTTTTAAAAAGTAAATATTTCTGATGCTCTTATGTCTCTGTTTCTTATTAGAAGAAATGCGCCATAGAAAATCTTGAAAAAGTGGGAAGATGTGTGCAGAGAAGAGGAAAGGAAACAAACTTTGACAGTAAGGGATATTTGCAATTTATTCATAGGAATTTATGTCGTGTTATTCAATTTGTATATATAGTACATGAAGAACATTCTGCTATCGGCTTCTTGAGATATTAAAAATTCCTTGGTTTCATACAATTAAATGGATTCATAATTTATGAGTATGCCTTCCTCATAGAAAGTGGAGTCTGTGGAAGATTAGATAAAATAGTGGTCATTCTTCCCTGTTTTAAGTCTTATGGCACTTAAATGCAGTATAGAGGTTACTTAAATATTTTTTTCTGAAGATTGAGGTGGCTTTACCTTCCTATAAGGGGATAAGGTGGTGCTTCTTACTTCATTACAGCTGCCTTGGCTCAAACAGTGCCTCAGCCAGATTTCAGGATTATTCACGTGACCACTCAATTCAAATAATGTTTCTGTGCTAGGTGAAATGTTAAATGTTACCATCTTTAATAAGAAGCACCTAATCATACTTTTTAGGTGTCTGACATCCTATGACCTATTCTTTTTCTTTTAACAAGCAAATAAACAAAATCACAACAAAGCTAAAGAAACCCCACACAGAGCATCCAGCCTGAAGTGCTCTAAAATACTGCAGAATTACTAATTATTAGATTTAACCTCTACAGGTAATAATACCACTCTTTTTTTTAATCTTTAAAGTTAAAGTGGTATATTGTTGGATGCTTAAATTAGATGTTGTGTATAGGCTTCTAGCAAAGTGCATATTTCTTGTTTTACTTTCATGATGACCTATTATGCTTACAATTAACAATACTTACCAGAAACAATGATGAAATACATTCATGGCTAATTTGATATTTGTCAACTCTATTGATTAGTTTTGGTTTTGTTGATGTTCTGCTGTTTGTTTGCTTGCTCACATAGCCTAGGAAGATAAAAGATAGAATCAATAATTTAGAATCTGCTCTCAGCTTTTGCTGAATCATTTTTCAGTGGTTCTCACTCTTTTCTCAGGTCTTAAGTTCTGTTTAGCATCACTGGTCCTGCCTTTTGTACTGATTAGTGTATTTCTACTTCAGAAATAGTGTGTTTCATTTATCTTTCTGCAAAGTTCCTGCTCCCTGTTGTCTGGCATTAAAACACAAGATTTCTGGATTAAAATGAGACGAACCACTGTTAGTACTACTGTCACAAATTGCTACTGCCTGCTCCCAGCTGTAATCTGTTGTTTCATGTCTGACTATTTTAAGGACTAGTCCAGGGCAGAAAACCTAAACTCAGGAGATTTGTTTATAAATTTAACTGCAAATAACGTTGAGGAGTATGAAAATACATCCATGCAAATAAAGTTACACGGATTTAACCCCTTGGTTATATACGTTATGTGACCTCTTGTTCAGTATTCAAGAACTTGGCTTACAGTTGGTGTAATTCAGCTGAACAGAAAGGCCATAATTAGACTGCATTTCTCTTCTGGCTTTTGACTTGAGCACTGAGTTTATGACTTTTTAAAAATGATAAATGTACCTTAGGTGCTACACAAGATGCAGAAAATACATTATAACAGTATTTCAATAACTGTATGACACAAAATACAGTTCTCTGACACACTGGGTTAGAAGTTACTATAAAAAGCAGGGGGTACCTTTCATCATGCACCCGTTTAATGTTGCATTATGTATCTTAATCAAATATTGGAAAACAATTCTGCCTGTGTGGGTGTTTAACTGTGTTTAGGGAGAATGTGAGTATTATCTTCTCTCTGTTTCATGGTCCAAGCTTCATGCATTAACTAGAATTATTATTTTTTTTAAAAAATATAATTATTTGGCTATTATTTTAAAGATGCTCAGTGGAGTGTACAAAATGCAAAACCAATTATGTTATATTGAAAATCATGAAGCTGAATGAGACTCATTTGGCAATATCAGCACACATTCAAAGTATCTTGGTCTCCTTTGAAAGCATATCTCACACAAGTATTTATCTTAACTCAGCCTTTTCACTGAGTTGACTACCAAGGCAAAACCAAAAAAGAATGTCTAATGCACTCAAGGTGGAAATCCATACCTGCATTTTCAGTATTGCTTTTGAAACTGGATTTTCATCCTGGCAGGTGAGACTAACACAGAAGCAAGGAAGTAATAGTGTTTCACAGACAAGTACGCACCAGCACTAAAGGTACGTTTCTACTAAGGTCAGGTAATATTTTTTCTTTTTTTAAGGTTTGATCTTACAATCATTTTGCAACCTATCACTGTTCCATGTCCTGCCAGTTCTAAGAAATATACCTGAACATCATTCACCACTCTCTGTCCAAAAAAAGAACCTGAATCCAATTTTTTTAGAACAGAATGAATATAGCCTTTAACTTCTCTACAGAGATACTGTTGTTAATTAAATCAAAGTCCTTTTCTTACTCAGAGCTAACAGTCTCACCCTGCATCCATTCTCCAAACAGCGTATGACATTGATGGATAAACTCAATTAAAGCATGAGCATTAGTGAAGAGCTGAAGTGATTTTTACCAGTCCACCTTTAAAAATTGCAATAAATACTTCAAAATGAAATGTTCATAAATTATGGTGAGGATACCCGTTAGTGAGATTGGATTGAAATTCAATTCAATTGTTCTAAGTAAGTTTGCTTTTGGTTAGGCAATGACGTTTGTTTTCTCTCCAATTATGTTATAGAATGTTACAGACAGATTAAAATCAGAACGCAACTAGTGCAAAAAGCACTTCTGTATTTTTCCATACAATCGAGTGGGACCCCTTCTGTGATTCAACATTTTCATTGAATCATAGAATAATGCCTTGCAGTTTGGTTTTTTTTGCAGTTACCTTTTTTGAGGTAACAAAAATTTTTATACAACATGGACAGTATCTAAATGTATACAATAATTGCTTTTACAGGGCACTAAGTCCTAGAGCGAAACCACCTGAACTTAAAAAATACACATACACAACTCTAATAAGCTGAATTACTTGCCCCAAATGTCAAAACTGTGTTTGGGGTATTGACACTTGAAAAATTTGTTGATTTAATGAGGGAAGAAAAAAAAAAAAAAGAAAAATATCTGTATTTACTAGTAAAGTGAGATGTTGGTGTCCTTGTCACGTCTGCCTGCACAGAGGGAGTTGATTTTCAGTGTATCCTTTTCACTAACTTCCCTTGGAAGAAGAGCTTAAAAACTCGTTTAACCACCTTTTCTCTTCACAGAGGAACCTGTGGGGTCAAAGATTCCTCGTTAAGGACCTTTGCATTCCACTAGTCTCCTGAAGTCACCTGCTTTTCTGGACTACAGAGATCCAGGTACAACTCAATGCAGAACTCACAATGTTCTAAATTATTGTGCTGGGATAGTCAAGGAACTGTCAAGTCAAGGAAGTGTTGTGAGACTTTTTTGTTTGGTTTTTTTGGGTTGTTTTTTTTTTACTTCCTGGTGAAGTCTCTTTCATTTGCCTTCATACTTTTAGGTTTGTTACTTTGTTTGTAATTGTTGGGTTTTATTATCTTTCACAAGAAAAAATCTGCATAGTCAAGAATGAAGTTTTAGGAGACAAATTTTCAAAATTTTCTCATCTCTAACATGATTTGAATTTTTTAGAATTATCTCATTAGGGTTTACACAAACTTTATTTTGGGCTTCTGTGTATTTTAATAATTGAGATAGCTTCAAATTCTTATTCAGAATTGAGAGGCTTCTTCTGTTTGATTTTGCCAGGGTATAGTTGAACCAAAAATACCTGCTTTTTTAAAGAGCTCTATTTAAAGGTGGCTATTTAACTCACATTGGAAATAATTAAATTACTTCAGAATATATGGCATAACTTTATTGGAATTGAAAAGTGCTACTTTATAGACAGCTGCAAGTACTAAAGTATAAAAGACAGGAGAAAAACCTCCTTTAATAGCACATCAATACTGAATGTATTGAAAATAGGTCCTTGGCATATTTTTCTAAACCCTCAAAAAAGCATTTTTAATGTTAACACACACTTTCTCCCTTTTATCCTCATTTGTTAAAGCCCCCTCAAATGATAATGGAAAAGTTGTGGACATGATGAGGTAATATATTGAAATCGATTTTCTTTGAAGATTAGTGACACGCAATATTTTAAACTCACTAATTTCAGTGATGCATAAGAAAGACTTGCACATCTAATTGTTTTTATTTGAGTAATATGTTATTACTCAATATAATGAGTTATCTTTGCACTTGAGAGGATGGTCTAGTGGCTATGACTCTTGGCTTGGACATAAAAACCTCAGGGTCAGTTTTCAGTTAAGGCACAGCTATCCTGTGTGGTGTGGGGTTATCTCCATTTAACTGTGCCCTTGTTCTCCATCTGTAACGTAAAAAATATGTTTCCATCCCAGAGCTTTATAAGTCTAAAGAACTGTTCATAGTTGCAACAGATTCAGGTGTTGTGGTGGAGTGTCAGGTTTCTACCCTGTAGACAGATATTAAATTCAAGCAATTTGAGAAAGAATCTACCGGATACTGTTAGTCACATCACTTAAAGGAAATAACGATGCACCAAATGATCATGCAATGAAATAGTGGCCTTACAAGAATATTCACTTCAAGTACAATAGGGACAGATCAGAACAATCTATATGTAATCAAGTTATCTTTGTCAGTCAGTACAGCTGTGTGTGACCCAATTAAGTGAACACTGGACGTTAACATCAGTACCAGCTTTAAAGGCACAACTAGCCCTTTTTTGATCTGTCTGTTGAATAGACAGAATAAGGCCAGATTTAGGTAAGAAATATTTCCTACTGTAGGTGGTTTATTCTATAATTTTTCTAAATGCTAGGAAGAATGAGAATGATAATTTTTTTTTTTCTTCACTCGCATAAATACCAACCATAAGTGCACTTGGGAGCATGAAATAGACACTGCTGACAGCCACTAAGCCCCTGCTCTGCAGCTACTGAGCCCCACAGTTGCTGCCTGTGGGCATGCTCTTAAGTCAGATGTGGTGATAATGTTTCACTGGTAATGACCTGGCTGAAGCCCAACTTTGGCCACAGCTGCACAGGTGGGATTTTAAGCATTGCGCCTCTTTTTTTATTTCAATGAAGATTTTTGTCACTGGTAACTTGAACAGAAGATCCTACATGGGAATATTTTGAGATATACGATATACAGTCCATCTCTGCATCCCCTAACATAGGTGAGGCTAAAATGCTTATTTAAGATATATGAAATGAGGCAGTGCAGGGTGTTGAATTTGGGTGTCTACAGGTTTGCAAAAATTGCTGTGGAGACTCTTTCTCTGTTCTGCTTTTCAGATGTAGGAAAATCAGGGTTATGCAGTGAATTACAGAAGAGGCTTAGTTGATGATGAATGTTTAGCTGTATTTTGTTCTTTGCTCATGTAGGTGGCTTTCCATGCTGTCTTCTGGTGACTTTTCTTATGCATGTAAGCTTTGTAATGATATATGTGCAGTACTCGCGTTCCCTAACCTGAACCTTATTTATATAGGCAAAAGGGAATTAAAAAATAGGACAGCTGGTTTAATATCACCTAAATTCCTATGAAAGTTTAGCCTTTAATCCAGTTTCTTAGGAATGTTTAGTATGTGATGGAAGATGCATAATAGCTTCTTTAAAAAAAAAAAAAAAAACAAAACAGCTTTACATAGCTGTATGGGTAATCATTTTGATTTCAAAAGGAGGTGATAAAAAATGGATTTGCATCTTTAAAAAAAAAAAAAACCAAACCCAGAAAACCAAAACAATGACTGAACCTTCATCTAAGCATTCTTATTGTAAATAAACAGCCCTAGATTTCCTTTCAGTCTCTTAAGCTGCTTGCAGGCACTGAGGTTTTTATCTTCCCGTATTGTATTTGAGAAATTGGCTGTGGAGGATGTACTGGATGATCCAAGTTTCAAACAGGTTTTTGACTTTGTCCCTTTCAGTCAGCCATCTCTGCACTCAAGTATGACTTGGCATCTGCTTATCAGGCTTATTTTCCTTTGACCTCTGGAAGGTGCTATTCTGTGAACAAGTGGAGCAGATTTGTTGATCATGCCTTCTGTGAGTTCCTCGTGGTGGAATTCTGGCTGAGCAGGCTCTGGAACAAATGAGCTCTGCAGTCGTTTTCTCAGGAATATAAACAATAAAAAACAAACCCTGCAGTCACAAATGACACCAGTCTCCCTTAGAGGCACAGTTTGCAAGTTGGATGGTGATTTGTCTGACATTTCAGTTCTCTGAGAGTGACCTTATCTTTGTGACCCATCTCTGCCTGAAAATGAAGTGCAAAAACTGTTCTCATTCCATTAGAACTGACTGTCAGACAAATTACCATCCACCTAGCAAACACCTAGGAAACCTCTGATGTGTTTGCATGCCCATCTAGCAGCTAGAGAACCTACTTGGTGCACAGTACAATTCTATTTAGTTTTTTTAGTGAAATGTTAAAAGACGTTATTTGGAGTCTTTTTCTGAAGGAGAACTGGTAATAGACTACTGGATGATCAACTGAATAGGGTTCCAGTATTTGGAATAGGGATAAGAGTTTGACCGTTTTATCTGGATTATAGATTATGCTTTTTCTCTCAGCGCTGGAGGCTTTGGCATGTTCAAGAGCTCTCATAAAGTTTTGGACTAATAGACTTGTCCCTGGAGGGATAACATTCTGAATTTACATTACACGTCACTGTATTCTAGTAGTGTTCTTGGGCTCATTTATTTGCATTATTGTTCTTTTTTATCTGTTTTTCTGCTTTGTGAATACTTGGCCAAAAGACTGTATTTGGGGGGTGTGTGTGTGTGTATTTGTTTTTTGTTGTTTGTTTTTGTCTTGTGATTCTCCATTTTTTCTTATATTTAATGCACTTGCTCTTTTAAGAAATGTAAGTAGTGTATTTTCTCTATTATGTTCCCAAATACAACCTCCCTTTCAAGCTAGAAATTTTCTACCAGAAAATACAGAATTAAGGAAACGTTGTAAAGAACTGAAACTTCTTAATCATAATACTCACCTGTTTTCTTCCCTTTTTATTCTTATTAGAGTTTTCTGTTTACCATTCAGTTAATTTTACTTTTTTGTAAGGTGTAGTATTGCAAGGTCCAAAGTACAATACCTTTTCCTTTGTAATCATAGATTTCTCTGTATTTATTTCAGTCAGGTCACACACTGGAATAAGGTAAGGAGCAACATGTGAAGGGATAGTAGCATCTGTCCTCCACAAACAGCAGGATAGGCAAAATATTAAAGCTGTATCAAATGCAACTTTATTTGGTACTTCATAGTTGATCATCTCTATGGGAAAAGTTTAGTAAGTGTAATATATTAAATATCTTTAACCTTAAAGAAAGAGCAAATACTTGGCAGCTTTTTCTTCTTGAGCTGCAGAGGTAGTAAATCTTTGGCAACTGGAAATCTGAATGTCTTTGTTTCCCTGGTTAATTGGTGAATGAGCAATTCTCATGATTAGCAACCATTTTACCCTGCAGAGCAGCTGGTGCCGTGTCTCAGGATGTCCCTGTTGCTCTTTCTGCTCCAAACACTTCTAGTCAAGCCCTGATCAGTGACCCGCTGAGGGGATTCCTGTGTGCAGAGACTTACAGAGCACGCAGTAACCCACAGAAGACTAGTGCATTGCATCTCAGGTAGCACTGTCTCTTAGGGCCTAATGCTCACAGAGAAACTACTGCAAATTGTCACTTCAGATGCCACCCATTTTAATGGATCCTCCTCCATCAGAACATCAGTGCTTTGAAGTGATGGGAAAAAATTTAAACATACTTTAAGGAAAAAACTTGAGAGGGCTGAGAGTCTCACAGTGGGGTGGGAGTTGTCTGCAGTGACATGGCCTTAGCTAGCATAGCCATGGAGACTCTTGCGGTGGTCAGCAGAGAGAAGCCAACGTGTGGTTTAGGGGGTATGTGGTACATATCAGCATTTTGATCCTATAAATAATTCTGTAGAAATGCCTATTTCTCCAGTAACTACAAAGATGAAATAATAGGCTGGCTTAGATATATATGTCTACAGTGAGATGAGTTAAATCCTTTCGCTGTTTTACTGAGGCTCCACAGAGTCTCAAGGATCTCTATGAACTTTAGAGCATCCCAGAGTCCAGCACATACTAAGGATTATTCTGAGGCAGTAACTAGTGATGTTCTTATTTATACTGCATGAAAGGTTAAAAGAATTTTACAAATTTGATTGTAAATAGCCCATAGATCATATGTAAAGAGCTGATTCTTCAGTGAACTCTTTTCATATACATGGAACCTGGTTGATGATTAACATGGTATCATTTCAGAGCAAAGTCATATGCCTGGCTATAATGCCTTGAATATAAAATCAAGTTTTCTTTAAGATACAGCAAAGCACATAAGCCCTTGCCTAGTTTTAGCACTCAAGTAAGCACATTTATGCCACAGACAGCCGTAAATACAGATGATTTAAGTACTTTTACTAGATCAGGACCTGCATGTGTTCACATCAGCTTCCCAATTTGGGTGTGAGCAGCAAATGAACCAAGCAAAATATGGAAAGCCTTGCAGCCAGAAAACATGAAAATCAAATTTCATTATGCATAAAATTCTCAAACAATCAAAAGGATGAAACAGATTATTACTGATATTTTGAACAGCCATTATATGTAAAGAGGATTATGTAATGAATAAAAGATAAATGCTTTCAGTTAAGAAAAAAAGAAAAAAAAGGTTTACATGAAACTGGAAACTTATTACCATATGAAAGTTATCAGTTCATATACTCCATACCAAATGAGCTTGAAGCATGATTGTCTAAAAGACTTAAAAATACATGATTACACTGAAGAAAAAGCATTTATAATTGAAATTAACATAATCAGTGCTTGTACCTGTAAGTAGTCAATTTTGCTTTTAAGTAATTTTAATTATTAAATGGAATTAAGCTTATATTGCAAGGAGGTTTCTGTAAAAACAATGGATACAAATAAGATCATATGGCATATTACAGTCGAGAAAGATTGTGTCATTTACTGATTAAGTTTCTTTATACCTATCTGCCTTCAAAGAAAATAAGTAATCCTTCTCTTTGTAAGTGACCATCTTTATCGTTAGCATTCTGATTTGTAGTCTCTCTCATTTCATAGATTTACTCTGGATATGTTAGCTTTAATATCAGAACTATTTGAACCAATAAAATCAAATGAGCAAACATAGTAGTGAGGATTTTAAATGTGAAAGAAATAAGACTTCATAGCAGATAGTGTAATAGAAGTTCCACTGAAATCAATAGGCATTTTCACATGGCATAACTCTACTGGAACAGGACTCTAAAATAACCCTATAATAATTTATTTGGTTAGAGATTCAAATGAGCATCTGTAAACTGTTATTCTGAAAGAGTCAAGGCATTTTTCCAACAAAAATGTAGAAGACCATTGGTTTTGTATTCCATAGCTTATCCAAGAATAGATTTAAAATAAATTTTAATGTAACCCGTGTAAGATCTTCAGATTTTGGCTTATGAGTCACTCTAATTTTTCAGAAGCAGCTTGTTAACATCTTTATCTTACACTAATCTATGGAATAGTTGGAATAATATATGCAAAGATCTATGAAGTGTCAGGAAAGAGCCAATATGCTTGACTTCTGCAATATGCATGTACTGAATAGAGCAGGTCAAGTCATACATTGTATATAACTGCTTTGGGATTTAATCAGTTTTTCTATCTGTGAATTATCCATGACCTACTAATGATTTTTTTATATGAATGTGTGTGTTTTATGTAGTTCATCAAATAATCTTACAATTGCATCAGACTTGTAGAATTTTGCAAGTGCTCCTCTGAGTGTAATTTGCAGAATGAGATATTCATTGGTTATCCAAGTCACATGAAAATGTTTTTGTCCTGTTATTCGTTGACCTAATGTCTGCAAACCAAGATCACTAGGCCAATTGGATCTTTATAAACAGGCTACTAGTTAAGAAGAAAAGCAAGCATAGTGAATGTTAAAGCCTTTACAGTCTGGTTTTTGTACTCTTTTGTACTGAAAGGACATCATAATGTAGGAGGATACTGACTGCGCTAGAAATTTAAGCTCCTTCCTGAGCAAGGAGGCACCAACTAGATTATGAGACACCTTCTCAATACCTAGCCACTCTAAGCAACAGCTGCTTTGGAATACTTCTTCTCTGAGCGTGGTTATGCTGCTTGTCACAAGCAAGATGGTCAGTTGGACTTTACGAAGATGTCCATTTATTTAGCGTTGACATTCCTAAAATATTTTTAATAGACCTTCTCTTGCCTAAATACAGAATTCAAATATATGACAGTTTGAAAAGACTTGAGATGTCTCTCTCTTTTAAGGTCTCAATATGCATGCAGTCATATTTTAAACTCTTTTCTTCATATCTTTAAAAATTTTTGTACTGAATTTCTCAAGAAAATTATGGTTTAAGACCTTTCTGTCTGTGCATTGCTCTCTCCAAAAGCTTTTGAACCTAGCCAGCCTGTTTCAATCAGAAGAGAAAGAAGGATTGAACCCTCAACATTTTTAACTTTTCTTTTTCTTTTTCTTTTTTTTTTTCTCCCTCGAATTGGCAATTGGAATGCATAGAGAAAGATGTTACCATCTCCAGCAAAGGAAAGCCTGGTAGCACTGATATGTTATACATCCTGTGTGGCAGCAGCCAGCTTGCTATCTTATGTGTGGTTTTATGTGTGATGATTTTAAGAGTGAGGATCTATTGTGGTGTTCTAAGAAGGTCCTGAGGACATTAGGCTATATCAGACTAGACTTCATTAGTTCCTCAGTTGATGCAGGTCCTGTTTGCTTTGTCTTGTTTTTAAATGAAATTCAATATTCTCAAGTGTCCATTTGAACCCAGGAACAAAGAAAAATCTCATTCTGTTGCATGTTTCATGATAAAAAACTAACTCCTACTAACATCATTACTCTCCCAGTTGTGATTTCAACTAAGGTGGATGAAGTAAGTTATGTTGGCCAATGGAATATGACTCTAGAGAAACACAGGATACCTGAGAGATAGCGCTCAGATGTCTGGATATATTCTTCCTGCTGATGCTTATCCTTTACTATGCCACTTCTCACACTATGCTTTAATATGGAATATTTCCAGAGGGCATCTGTACCTTCTTGTACTTCTGGAATACTCTTAATGAGGTTAGAAAAAATGACTTTTTAGTTCTATTCAAGAAGGGAAAAGAAAGGTAAAAACTAACCTGTGTATTTATTCACATAGAACAAACTGTCACTTGAAGCAAAATTTTTGAAATAATCCATTTAAGATTGGATAACCTTCATCTGAAAAATATGAGTCCTCTGCAAAGAAAGACAACCATGGGGAGTGAAGGGCATAGACTGAAATTCAGTTTATGTGCTTGTGAAACACAGTCACTTCTGGCTTCTCTCCCTTTACCTTTCTATTT
This sequence comes from Scolopax mira, assembly GCA_004320125.1. Lineage (NCBI taxonomy): Eukaryota > Metazoa > Chordata > Aves > Charadriiformes > Scolopacidae > Scolopax > Scolopax mira. Next base: position 191,260 of record BJBW01000339.1, on the reverse strand, counting down.
GAATTCTGCTGTCTTCACTTTTTGGAACAATGTTTTATTCCCAAAGACCAACACATTTCTTCAGCATCAATTTCTTACTTATAAGTAGAAGAGCAATAATGACATCCTGTACCATACACTGCACACAGACCCTTCCAACAACAGCAGCTGGTTCATTTTCTGCACAGAAAGAAAACACCTTACATAAGGAAAAGCTATGAAAAAATGAGACAACTATTTTAAAAACATTTAGGCTTTTAAAAAGTAAGTTATACAGAAAGAACATAGAGAAATGTTAACTACTCAGAAATATATTCAGAAAAGAAACAGTAATAGCAGGGTTTTGTAGGAGTTTTATTCCTAAAAGATTGATTTTCAGGACCAAAACCTATTATAGTAAAGATATTTAAAATCGTTATTGTTGGGTTACATTTAAAGTGATGGCACACATTCAAATCCTTCTCCGATGCAGGCATTAGGAAAAAGAATATTAGTTGATAATATCAACTCCTTCTTTAATGATTTAATAAATACAGTACTGGGGAACATTTGCTTTATTTGTGAGTTTGACTTTTGAATGATAGTGAAGTATTTTTACTAGGGTAAGAGTGTATGACATTTGGTGATATCCTACCTGCATCATGAAGCATAAGGAGACAGGGGTTTTTTCCATTAAAATAGGAAAGTTAAACAAAATAGAAGTGTGACTAATTCTTTCCTCACTACACTGGAGGATAAGGCATACTTCTGCCATATGCTTGAAGGTATGTCAAGTTGTAAACCAATGATACCTTCTAAATTTAATCATTGGATGAAATACTTTAGTTTAATCCCTTTTGTGGATCTCTCAGTGTTTGGATATTGTAGCATATACTGGGCTAGAGAATGCATGATATCGATGCTGTATTAAATGAATGAAAACAATTCTTTTATTTCTTTTGACCACCTGGGATTAACTAATCCACATCCTCTTCAGATAAACATAACTGTTTCAAAAGCAATACAGCGATCCTTAACAACCCCTTTCTCACCTTCATTGTTCTGCAAACCAGCTTTCTCATGCTTATCCACATGTTAGCTTAATATCTTACAGTCATCTATTCTTGACAACATGATTGCTTCCACTGTGGATAGTTCTGATGAAGAATATAAATATCTGCAAGGTACTTGCTGCAAACAGATCCTTGTTTTTGGAACACTGTTTTATTCCCGGGTAACTAACCTGTGATCCCATGCATTGTGTGTGGCTAGTTAAATTACTCAAAAGTCATCTAAAATCACACAGTGAGCATAGCAAAGTGCTTAATAACCAAATAGATTATGTGCATGATACACCCTCATACTCTTTACTATGCTACTCAGATGTGTAAGCAGGCAACTCCATTTACACCACCTCCACTTTAAAGAAATATTCCTAATGTGAAGTACTTCTAACTAGGTTGTCTAAGAAGTGAGCATGTGTCTGTCTATTTCTAAAGCAGAGCTGGGCAGGAGTGATAGTTGTAGAGCTGCTGTTTTGCTTCATACATATTCTCTTTAGCACCAGGAAAGTGATGTGAATCATAAACTAATCTGAGTGGGGCTGCAATCTCAACAGCAATCTTAACTTTGCCCTTGAAGTTGATCCACTCTGTAGAAAAGGATTCAATAGTCAGAACAGAAAAGATAGCACAAGTGAGACCATGACTCGCGTAGCTTGAGCATGCCTGCAGGAGGAGAAATATTAGCATCTACTCTTTGCTTACAGCAGCATTTGTGCAATTTACATTCAGCAGTCAGTTGCTACAAGACATAAACAGCCCAGGTAAGAGGGCCTGAGTTATTGAATGAAGGGTTACTGCATGTTATTTTCACCATCTCTTTGCATTTTAGGATAAAGGGTAACTGTTCATACTACTTGACGTTTAGCCTACTTAGCCTTTAGCACTTTACTATAGGCATTTAATTTAGCAAGCAAAAATATCTAGCTAGGTTTCTGTAGTTGTCAGTAGACAGTCTCATCCTAAATACAATACAGAGCTTTTTGCTTTGAATTGCTTTTTCAATTGACTGCTAAGGGAGCTTAGCTACATAATTTGTTTGCAGAAGTAGGTACCTACAGACCCTCTCACCAAGTATCCAAACTGGTGTGTTTTAACTGTACACTGTTCTACAGTGAAATACTGTATTGGAGTTGTCCACTCATAGGCACAGGTGTGGGATTACCTGTATAGTGATTTGCCTTAAAAGTGTCTTCCTCTTAAGTGAGGCAGTCTGTTAGGTTCCAGTTAAGTGAGGCGTAGAAGGTATCTGTCAGATTAGGAAACAGTAAGAACTTGTAAAAGAACATAGCTTGGATTTCCAACATGGAATATACCCAAGCTTTAAATACCTTCAAGTTAGGCAGATGCCGAGTTAGGGATTCCAGGACTTTAGACTTGGGTTCGGTATTTCTGTCTTAATTCTGCCTGAACTGACTTCTTGTGCTCTGATGTTTTAATTCTGCAATCTAAATTTTAATGCCTGGACCCAAGATAGCTGAAACCATTAAGTATCTGTTTATTTCTTTACCTGTTGTTTCATGGCTGCTGTTACAGACCTAGTTTATTGTGGGACAGATCCTTCAGCTCCTGATCGTGTCCTGGGAAGTTAAGAGATGAAGTTGTGAAGTTCTTTGTTGTGTGCTTTGCTGTTTGCTTTAAGATATTTTATCTTCTGCATGTGAAGCCAAGCCAAACTTTCCAAACAAGAAAGGGAGAGGGAAAGAAGACGATGTTAATTTGAGCCTTGCTAAAGAAACTCAGATAAATGACTGTGTCAAATGAAAAGGACAAAATTAATAGGGAAAGACATTGGCTTTTCAAGGTTCTCAGAGGGCATTAAAACAGTAGAAGTGAAAAATAATAAAATTATAAGAAGTGGTTGAGAATATCTTTAAAATATTAATTGGGTGCTAAAAGTGAATGACACATGCACAATACTTCTCAATAGTGTTAACCTGAAACGGCCACCTTCTGTCTCTGCAAGCCTTTAGAGTGCTCTTCCCCTTTGCAGTTCTTTTCCTTTGATAGATTTTGACAGTGGAATCAACGCCTGCAGCCGCTCACGGTATGGCTTGGTAGCTGTAGACTCCCCATCCGTCTCTGATCTATTTTTTAAGAAATGGCATTTGTTCCTCTGAATGGCATCCTGCTGGTGTTTGCTCACGCCTCTTGGCTGGCTGCTGATTGTTCTGTAAGCTTAGAGCTCTCCTGTCTGTTTGGTGGAGACTCGGGTTGGTAACAACTGTGCTTTTGCTCCCTTTTCTTTCACCTGCAGCTCTTAGGGTCACGCTTGCTTGAATGGAGCAATGGAGTCAGGTTGTAATGTCACTCAGCAGGTTATACCCATGTGGTGTTGAATTCATACTTGAAAAAAGTCAGGAGATAGGGCTCATGTGTGGCACAGAGCTGTATGCTACCGGGACTCATATCTGGCTGCACCACATTCATGGCTCCCTCAAGTTGAATGCTCCATCCTGCACATTCTGCTCTGAGGTAAAATATGGTGACAGACCCACCCGGGAAAGCAAAATAACTGCTTCCTTCCCGGGTGATATTCTGGGTGTCCAAGGCATGGGATAAATTGAAGGAGGCATCTGAAAAGTTATTTGTAAAAGAGGGAAGATGATTTTGAGCTGTGGTTGTTGCCTAGTTTCTGAGCGACAGGGAGCGGGCGGGTGGCAGAAACGGAAGTACAGAAAGGCTCCCGTGAAAGATTTTCTAAATCCTTCCCTACAGCTTGGCAGCATCTGCTGAAGCAATAGCTTTTATGCAGAGAGGTGGTAAATCCCTTCCCCTAAAAGATCATTGCTTTTTCAATAGAAGTCAAAATAAACCCAAATTCTCTGAGTAACTGGTAATTATACCATTATATATGTGGTATACTGTTACAGTTAGGTCCCTCCCGCTGGCCAGGGAGGCCTGAAGGCCCTGGGCTGAGGTAAAATGGCGCCTGGAGAGCAGGGGTGGAGGGGAGGTCCCCCACTGTGAAAGCTCTGTTGGTGCCCCCAGCACCCCAGGTGGCCGTGTGGGCCTGCATAATTTGCTTTCATCCTTATGGTAGGAAAGGGAGCAGGTAGGAGAGACCATGGGTACTCCATAGGTGAGAGTTGGAGGCCATGTTGGATGGTGGGGAGAGAAGAAAGCAGAGCAAGTCCTGGGTTCAAGAGACCTTCTTGTGGCTTTGTTGGTCCCTTGCACTATTGTCCCCAGTTATGTCTGTGCTTTAGTGACGAGAAGGCTCACTCTCTCTTTGCAAGAGCATAAAAGTTGCCTGATGGCAAATATCAGCTCTGGTGCGAGTACTACTGTGTCCAGACTCGCTCTGTCACTTGATGGCTTGCAACACCACAGATTAGCCCAGAATAAACTGTAGCTCCTTTCCTGTCCTTCTGGTGAGAGCATTAAAATATTTCTGTATGTAGACCAAACAAAATGCAGTAACTTTGAGGCTGCTGTCAAACACCTACTAAAGTAACTTATAAATACCACTACAATGTGCCCCCACTGCCCCAACTAAAACTTTGTGATTCTCTCTCAATCTAGCAGGCCAAGTAATGAATTTTTCACCAATAATGTATTTAACAAAAAAAGGTGTTTGACACTGGATTCGTATTTTCCAAAGAGGAGTGTGCCTACAAGTTGAGGATTAGTCATTTAAGCTTTCTGAATGCAATTTAAATTGCAAATGTAAACTATCAGAAGGAAACACCTGTAAGTATTAAATCAGGCAACTACAGATTTTCAACCAAATCAATAATTTGTAACAGGACAATGAATTTGTACCATCCAATCAAAACAAATAACCACTATCTTCTTATTATCATAAAAGCAATAAAAAGACTTGCACAGCATTCTTTAACTAATTTGTCTTTCATTCTGCACCATAAAGATAACAAAATGTGGTGTTCTCTTAGAACATATTGTTTTACACTGTATGTTTTTCATCACTATAGTCTGGAGTATATTGTTTTTTAATTTGCTGATGGAAACCATCAATTAGAATTAGCTTGAGTGCTGTGGGAGGATAATGACAATAGATATGAAGGGAACAGAATAGTATCTAGCATAAATTAATGATGCATTTATTGTGCATCTCATTAACTTGGTGGCAGGGCTTATTCTATGAGTAAATAACTCATACTTGTATCAAAGGCTGGGAGAATAGGAGGGTTTGGTTAGGGAACCATCTAATTATAGTCACTCATCTTAAAATGAGGGACTCTACTTCTTTGATAAAAATCTGATTAAAAGCAACAATATTTTTCCAAATGTCAACATTTTATGTACAGTTACAGCCTGTGCAAAAATATTCTGACATTAATGTCATTTACTGAGTCTGTAAGGCTCTCAAAACTTTCTGTAGGAAAAAATACAAAAAAATCTAAGATAAAGAGAAACAATGTATAACTTCTAAAAATGCTTTCCATTTGGGAATTCTATAAACCTATATGTATTGCACTTATAACCATTTCTGAGTGAAAAAAACCAAATATCCCTCGTTATGCATTTTCTTATAAAATTTACTATGCTAAAATTTTGATTATGATGGCTTTCTACTTCTCAAATCAAGAGAGTTATCATAAAAACTGTGATACCTTCTGCTGTAACTAGCAATTATCATCAGGATAAAGAGGGAGCCAGACTTCAAGCTACTAGCACAGACAGCAGCGAAAACTTGTTGCTTGTCAAAGTCTGAAAATATCCACATACCCAAGTAAGTGTCTGTTCAAAGGTCTTTTTTTCTTTGTAGACACATGGACAAATCCTGGACGCTTAAGTCAGTAGGACACTTAAGAATGGGATGTGGATATTCCCACAAGGATGAGTGCAAACAGATAGCTTTATTTTCATGTACGCATGTGTTTAAGGTACACGTTAATATATAGACAGGTATATAATTCATTCTGTAAGTTTGTATTTTAAATGGCCTTAAATGGTAAGATTTTTGAAATCTGCCTTTTCCTTAAATGCAGGAATACAGGAAAGGACAATGAAAATGATTCTGGGGTTTGGGGTTTTTTTGCATAGAAATGGCCTTATCACCAGTGGATAAGGTATTAACTAGCTACAATGTGTTCTCTGTGAATCGTTAATACTGTGCTGTTCTGAATTCACTAATGTATAGTGATGTTTTTTAATCTCATGAAACAGGCAGAATTTTTGAAGATTGACCATCTACTTGCAAAAAAGGAAAAAAAAATTACGTTGTGACATTAAGTCAGCCAGAATGAATTAAAACAGTCAGATCAACGTAGAGCCCCACCTGCCATCCACTGTACATTAGGTATGTAATTTCTAATTAATGTTTAAAGTGCAGTTCACTTGTACTTGAAATTTAATTTATAGCTATAAGCAAGGTATGTAATCTAATGGTAACATGAATGATTTCTCCATGAAAGAATCTGCCTCCTTAAAATTATGGGAAAGAGGAAATACAAACACAAAGGTTGCTTTGTTCTCTTTTGTAATAAATATAAATATTTCAATATCTTATTTGTTTCACCTTTAACTAAATTAAAATTTTATGTGAGGTGAGCAGCAGAGTAATTGGGGCAGTAATATTCTTTAAGTCAAAACTTGTAAAACATAAAGTTTGAAATAAATGAGAATTCTATGCAGGCTGACAATTTCTGAGCATTGCCTTTGAAATCCGACTGTTATGCCAGAACTCTGACTCAATGATGAAGAAAATGATCTCCTCACGGTTGAGAGTAATTTAATCAGGACTGTAAAATTTGGGACTAGCTTACCCAAAAATAGTCTGTACTTTGTAAAGCCAGCTAACAGGTACCTTAACTACAATTAGATTTATTTACTTGTTCATTTAAGTGTTTAACTGGAATTAATAATAAAAATAAAAACAGTCCCCTAGGCTTATCTGGATACATACAATGTGTAATTATTTTAATAAAAGCAACAGCAAAGAACCAATTTAGCAATATATGCTATATTTATCCTTCTTGTGGGGAAGAAAAGAAAAAATACCTCGGAAATATCTTGTGTTGTCATTTAGAGAGAACAAAATACAGGTTTGTATCACTTAAAAAATTAAATCTGAGGATGTAGCATTTCCCCTTCTTATCAGGAGATATATTCAGCAACACTGACTCTGGTGCTGGACTGTGAAGGATCCTGAAGTGCTGCATGAATTTTTATCATGTCTTGAAGTACTTCTGAGCTTATAGTATTATTTCACAAGCTATGTACTGTGTATATCTGAATGAAGAGCTTTGCTCTTATTGGATATCTTGGTGGTGGAAAGGGTTATCCTTATCTTGTGCTTTTTGTGCTGAGTGTGCCCTGATGCTGGATGGACAAGGCGGCTCATGTTAAAAAGAAGAGAAAAAAAAAAAAAAAGAAAGAAAAAAAGAGTTGTAAGCATTTTCTTTTTTGCTTTATCCCTGTTGTGGCTTCTATGAATATCTTGTCCATCTCACCACTTCAGAGAGATTGCTTGATCTAGGAATCAGTCGTATGGCTAGTAAGAGTATTAATAGGGGCTTTGTTCTTAATGACCCATATATAAGGTCCTCTCTAAATTGTAGGATATAGCCTTTGGACGGAACTGTTAAAAATGTAAGAACTAAAATTTTAGTGATATGATCCAACCTTGCAAATTTTTTAAGGTATTTTTTGTTTCAGGAAGTCTGATTAAGGAAGAAGAAACCTCAACCTGTAAATGTCGAGATTTAAACTTTTAAAAACTGTGAAATATGAAAGGAAGTCTATTTTGATAACGGGCTGTGTAGAAGAAAGAGAATAAATAATGAGAGCTGTGCTTTAAGTGTCAGACTTGGATTCAGTGGCTTTCAAGGAATGACAGGCAGCACTGACTTTTTCTTATTTATTGACAGAAGAGGCTGGCTGACCATTAGTGATGCCTTTTCATAAACTGAAGCAACCTTGGTTCTATCATTAATAAAGCAGTGCTAAATGCCTCCCAGTGCAAGATGATAGCTTTAGTTTTGAGTTTGGTCACATGCTAATTTGAGTAAATGGCTGTTTATGTAAAGAAAGAGGGAGAAAAAAGCAGCAAAAATATTAGAAAACTAGCCATCATCTTCAGTGAATAGGTACAGACAATTGCCTGCAGATGTTCAGATATTTCACCACTGAACTCTGAAGGCAGTGGAAAAAGCTACCAGTCTCATAGCAGCAGGTTCAATCACAGAAGAGTGATAAAATTTGCTCCCTCTAGAGACCTGAGAAATGTAATCACACATGTAAATCTCCTTTGCACAGGCATATCACGCTGGTATAAAGAGAAGAAAATGGAACAGAGTATGTGTATGTATTTTCCTAGTTGGGTTATGTGAGTTTTGAGATGTCACTGACACAGTATTTCATCTGAGACTAAGAGTTCATAGATATTTATCTGAAATTTGGTTAAAAATCAGAGTCCCTGTTTAACAGGAATTTATTTTTCGTGTTAGTTCGCTTCTGTCCGGTTACCTCGACAAGATTCCGCTGAGAAGGAACTGCCACGCGTGGTGCACAAGATCGTGCTCTACTCCAGGCACAGGTATGTGTTTTTGAGTGCCACCTGCTGGCTTTTTGCCTCTCAGCCCAGTCACAGGTAAGCAGATGTTTTTCTGAAGGTGTATGTACCATTGTGTCAGGTGCCAGTTCTGGAATATAGCCTTAGAGAATAAGATTCGTTTCCTACCTGTCAGCTGTCTTAGGGAGATGCAGACCAAAAGAAAACAACTGTGTGCGCGTTCCAAGGCTTTCCTGGTACCCACATTTCACTGAATAAAGCTAGGCATTGCAGCTTATCTTTGCTCTTCTATTCTCTTGATAGAAAGGTGCAGTACGAGAAACAAACAAACAAACAAAAATGGAGAATAAAAGGATCATGACAAATATACAATGAAGTTTGTTATTCTGAATAGGAACAGTTTATATTGAAAGCATGCCCGTGCCCATTCCCCCTGCGTGTGAGGGAAAGCGTGTTCCTCCTTGTGTGTGAGAGAGCTCTTGGCAAACTATCTGCTCAGGGTCCAGGTGTCACTGAGTAAAGTAAGCAGAAAAAGTCATGCTTATTATTGCTTCTCTAAAGGACTTTGCTTTCAGGATCCTATCCACCATTTGTGCATGACATGTGTGCTCTGTTTGAAAGGGGACAGAATAGGCACACCGTAAAAATGCATTTTGTGGAAGTCTATGTCTGTGATAACTACTTGGCCATTACTGCAGTTCTAATGACACGATTGGGATCTTGATAAAACAACAAAGAGATTATCCTTTGTAACAGTCTGTTCTGAATAGACTCTGTCTTCCACTGTGGATGGGAAATGCTGTGATGAAAAGTACTTGTTTATTCTCTTGATTCCCATAGAGAACAGGCAGGAATAAAGTGACTGGTAACTCAAATCCATCTAACTCCCACTGGATTTCTATTTACAAACTGCCAGAAGACAAGCTGTCTCTCCCGGTGGCGTTCTCCAAGGAGGCCTCTGTGTTGTCTGTGACATTCATTACACACGTGCCTGCACAGCACCTGTCAGTCACTCTCACCCAGAGAGACACCCATCACTTCCCGAGACATTGGATGAGTTAGATGAACAAATTTAAAAATACAAAATGCTGGAATTAAGTGAGCCATGGATAATTAAGCAAGCAGTGGTAATGCAGACAGACATATTAAGACCTAGACTACTTGTTTCTGAGCTGTTCAGATGTCTCTGTTTTGAAAGAGTTTGAGAGATACATTCCTTTGTTTTTAAACGTTGTGTGGCGTGGTTTGGTCTATTTCATTGTTGTTTTTTTTCTTGTTTTTATTTTTCTCTTTTGGTAACTAGAAACTTTGAAGGTTTGATATTGCACTTGGTGGATCTTCCCCAGAGCCAGGAACCTAGATAAGGTACATTGCCTTGTGGCAGTCCCAAGGTATCCTATCTGAGCTCTGAGTCCTCTGTTAGTTTTGACAAAAGTTTTATCAAACTAGAGTGAAATGTTTCAGGGTCAGTTCATTGGTATTTTTTAATGAAAAATTTCCAACATTAAAAAGCTAGACTGGCTTACAGGGGAAGAGAAAGCAGCTGTAATATGCAATGAAACAAATGGAAAAGAAAGGGAAGTTGATAGCAATGAATAAATGAATATAAATGAGAAGTTAGGAATTGAAGACACTTCTAAAAGCAACAGAAGGACAGAAGGAAAAACCTATGGCCATTGGAATTAAGAACTTTACAAAGTTCTTTAAAGAGGAAAAAATCCTAGTAATGGCATTAGCTTGTTAATATGTGGGAAAGGCAGAAATGTGTGTAATAATGCAGGAAAGTCAGGTATGGAGGAACGTTTTTGTTACATCTTTACCCAACTATTTTTCTGAACTATGCTAACTTGTCCACCTTTTTTAGCTAAGTCAACTAGTTTCCCAGCTAAAGGGTATTCAGTGATCTCATCTGGGTGGATTTAGGAGTCACAGGAGTGCTACTGGTGAAATTGTTGATTAAGCAGAAGTAGGTAGGAGTTAGCAGCAGCAGATGAATTGTAAGGTGTTAAATAATTAGTGCTGAGATGAGAAAAACAATTACTTAGATGAGGATTTTGGATTTGCAAGGATTCATTTTTAAAAGATCTTCTTTGTTCCTACAGACTTTTCCCCTTAAGTTGCTGAACTACTGTTGTCCCTTCAAATCCCTGGGGTTCTTTAGTAGTCTTCTCCCTGGCAAGCAAACTTCTTTGCCATTTCTGGGTTCCCCAAGACCAATAATTACCCCTTGCAACTCTTTTTATTCCTGGAGCAAGAGTCACATCCATTTCTCCCTTGCCATTCTCAAGTTTTACAGGTTAATGTGTAAAATTCAAAGTTAGTGGTGATACAGAATGTTCCTCTTGGTTCTCTGTGGAAAAGAAACAGCTTTATAGCCATATGATGATGCTGAAGCTTTCAACAATAAGGATGAAAATGGGCACAGGCTGCTAACCTTGCACCTTTTTAAAATCAGCATTTATTTATTTATTGTAAGTGTCCAAATGTTATAGAAAAACTGTCTGAGTACCTCATTGGATCGTTGACATTGCTTTTCAATAAAGCTGGAACTGGAAAATTCTAGAAGATGAAAAGAAATCTATTGTTGAACCAATGTTTTGAAAGGGTGAACGAGGTTATAATGGCAATTATAGGCCTGTCAGACTGACATTCATCTTAGGCAAAATAATGGCATGGCTGATATAGGACTCAATTATAAAGATCAAAATAACAATTGTTAGACTTGTGAAACACAGATATTGTAAACCTGATATGACATCCTTTTGGTAATGTAAGTTTGTGCTAATAGATATAAGAGAGCTGTTGATTTACAGAGGCTTTTTTATGGCAAAGGGGGACTTGAGAGGGCAAATAATCTTAAGCAGCTAGAAGAGTATAAAGTTGTCCCAGTACACACCACATGAATGAAGAATGGCTAAATGAGTGGTGAGTGTAGTCATCAAGCAAGCACAGGTCTGGTGGTCTTAATTGGGTATGGCCTCACAGTGGTGTTGGCCTCACAAGCACTTGTCAGTGGCCTGGAACAAGCAACATCATTAGCGACACAACGTGCAGGTGATGCAAAGACTTGAGAGATCTAAACATAAACAGCTTAGGTCACTGATACTTGGAACAACACAGATTGTTGGTAAACAGAATGTAAGTAAGAAAACTACACTTGGATAGGGAACAAAGACACGAGGGAATGCTTATAGCACAACATACTTCACAAAGTACAAATGCAAAATGATTGGCTTCTTATATACTGTGGACAACTTGTATAGTCCTTAACGGGCTCAAACAGGAACACTGGATGGGAAAACATCAACTTTTATCTTGGCAGATGTTTCTAGGCCCAACAAAGAATTCCTTTCATGTTAAAAATCTAATGTTATTATTATTATTTTTCAGTGCTAAGAGTCAAGTTTTGCTTGCTTAATTGTGACACTCGAAAGTTGGAACAAGTCTCAAGGCTACTATAAGAGTCAATAGAAGACTGATGCACTTGCTCCGACCAATTTTACATGAGCAGGTGTTGTCACCCTGTACTAGCTTCAGTCATCACAGAGGAGAATTTGCATTTTTTTGCTTATTCCACCTTCCTTGAATCACAGATAATTCTGTGGTTTGTGTGAGGCAAGGCCAGAATGTTCTTTCTTTTACATATTCTCATTAGTACTTTAAGGATATTTTGTAGTTATCTAATAGATGTAGGTAGGTCTACAGTTTCACCAATCTTTGCGGTAATTCTGTCAAGTAGCATCCAGTTCTTCTTGGTAATTTACAAATATTGCTTTGTAAAAATGTGAATTTGAAAAAATATTTACTACTTGTACCTCCTTTGGTATTAACGAACTGGGTAATTTTAGGTGTTCCATTTGAGTTTTCTTCCTCATTTTCTCCATCTGAAAACTTTCCTCCTTTGTAAAATGTGTTCAGATCTTGAGATGATCTCTGTTCAACAATATTGAAACCAGAAATATTTTACCTGATAGTGTAGTATCAGTCTTTAAAGATTTTGTAGAACAACCTTCAAAGACTTTTTTCTTTGTAATAATAGTTTTTTTCTAGATTATGTTGAATTAGGATTCTGGGAATACAGGGATGTAAGTGAGAGCTCCTGGAGGTTAAAAACCCTAATGAGTACAACTTTGGAGAACTGTAATTTCTAAATATTTTCTCTGCATATTTGCTGATCTCTTTGATTAGTTCAATGCTGTGGTTATTGGGTACCACTCAAGGGCAAAGCTGCATTCCTTCTCTGTGAGGCTGAATTCTATTCCTTGTTTTAATCAGCTCAGATAAGTAGGCATGAATTTAAGAAAACTATTAAACTAAGCAGTATCTTACTGGACCTTTATTATTCGTCTATATTTTCAAATATTTAATAAATATACTGGATGTCTGTAGTATCTTTGTTTTGTCAAAGACTGTAAGGGAAGCAGTCAAACTTTATAAATTCCAATTTGTATATGACTGTTGTGGTGTTTTCTCTTTTTATCAGTATTTTTGTTCATTCTGCACTTACTATCTATGAACATCTAAAAATGTCTCTGTAATGAAGAATTGTTTATTTCCTATTGTTCTTTATTGTTTGGCAGTTCAATTTAGAGGTACTACACTGTAGATTGGCACATCTCTTTCTTTTCTCTTCTACTCATTAGCAGGGAGTCTTTAATCTCTTCTTTCTCTGCTTTTCTTAATAATCACAATATCTCACTTTCCCAGTGGGACTCAGCCTAAGATTGAGTAGAAAATTAGACTCACATCAGGCAGGCTGAGCTTATAATAATGCTGAAGAAGTAATATAACATAAAAAATGAGACACTTCTGCTCTACATATGGTTTTAATTATCATAGCTTTTGGAGTCTAATTCCAAAACTACACTAATGAATTGAATGGAGGTGGAAAAATTTGCTTTATTTTTTAAAAAAGTATTCCAGCCAAACATGTGTTAAATAATCTCCTGTATTTAAAAGTGTAATAGGAACTGCTTATTGAATAAGAGTGCATAAGGCTCCATATTAATGTGGATTTTAAATTTTCTTAACTATCTTTGTATTTGTATTTAGATCACTTTGGCAACATAGGAAAAATATTTTCAGTATTGTAGTTACTTGATCACCAAACTGATCACCAAAGAATTTTATTGTAGCCATTTAAGAAATTATTTTTTTTCTTGCTACTTCTTTGTCTTGTATTTATTGGGTTAAGTGAGTATAAGTAAAAATCTAAAATCCCATATTAAATATATTCTCTGAAGTGCAATCAAAGGTATTGTCTTCATACATTTGTATGACCATTTAGTTTCTAGAATATCATCTTAATTTGTTACCAGATTTAAAATAATTTTGAAATGAAAACATATCTTTAACTAAAGGTCAATTTAATTTGTTCATATTGTATGGTTGAAGTATTTGCTTCTCTTTTAAATTAGTATGGCCAAAATATGAAAGAACATAATATTTAAGTACAATATGAAGATGATTAAACAACTTATTATTATTTTACAACTTATTATTCTTTTAAAATTGTTTTATATGTATCTTTAACATTATCACAGAATGATACGGGGCTGGAAGGGACCTCTGGAGATCATCTAGTCCAACCCCCCTGCCAAAGCAGGTTCACTCCAAAGCAGGTCCACTTAGAGCAGGTTGCACAAGAATGTGTCCAAGTGGGTTTTGAATGTCTCCAGAGATGGAGACACCACCATCTTTCTGGGCAGCCGGTTCCAGTGTTCTGCCACCCTCAAAGTGAAGAAGTTCCTCCTCATCTTTAGATGGAACTTCTTATGTTCAAGTTTGTGCCCATTTCCTCTTGTTCTGTCACTGGGCACCACTGAAAAAAGACTGCCCCCTTCCTCTTGACACTCGCCCTTTAAGAATTTATAGGCATTGATCAAATCTCCCTTTTAGCCTCCCTCATACTGGTGGCCACACTCTTGATGCACCCCAGGATGCCATTGGCCTTCTTGGCCACAAGGGCACATTACTGGCCCATGGTCATCCTGTTGTTTACCAGGACTCCTAGGTAATATATATTACACATTCTGTAAGATTTTTTTTTTTCTTCCTACAACAATCTTTGATAGTGAGCTTTCAAATGTAGGATGATTATACTTTACAGGCAGTTCAGTGAATACCTGCTAGAGCAGAAAGCACAGACTTGCAGAACATTGGTTCTAAGCTTCCAGTTGGAATGACCCTCGCACTAAGGAGCTCCACGTATGGGGCTCCACACGTTTCAGCAGGTGTGGGCTTCCTTATGGATTCAGTAGAAAGTTGGTCTGTACATCCCTGTTAAAGCAGCAGGATGAGAGATAGACAGTTAACCAGCCAACGCTGAGGATCAGTCAAGTTCAAATTTACTTAAGGTCAGTTAAAAACGTCTTTTTTTCTTCATCAGGATTTAGATCAGGTCCAGCGATGTTAACATGGTTAGAAGATCATTGTACCCTATAAGCAACCTAAAATATGCTCTTGAGGAGTTCATTAATTTTACTCTTACTGGTTGAGGATTTTGCTAAGATACGATTGAGCTTTGCATATATAGATTTTTCTGGATCTATTTTTCTTCTTAAAAGTCTTGCATGGCAAGCAAACAGTATTTTCTACGTTTTCAGGAGGCACAAAATATTTAAAGGCTGGATCAACAAAGACATTTAGAGTATACTTTTATTTAAGTGCTGTTTGTTTATCTCCCAAGCTTTCTTGAGTGAACAGAGTTTACATATGTGAATAACTCACTGCGCCACAGTGATTTACATTCAGGCAGTGAGAAATTTGCAGAAAACCCTTAGCTGAACTTGGCTGTCCCTGCAGCCTAGGTCAGCCCCCTTAACTGCCGTGCCATTCCCACTGTTAGTCTGCACCTAATCTTGCTATTAGATATGTGATTTTTTTCATATGCTGGTTGGCTCAATCGAACACATAAACAAGACATGTTTAGACTAAAATCCATCTCCAAGATTAGAAATTAAGCACAGGACTGTATTTGGATGTGCCCTTTCACTTCTTGATTACTTATGAAATCAAGAATAGATGTCCTAACAGAATGAGATCCATATTTAACACATGCAGATTTAAAGCTCACAACTATAGCTGGTTCCAAAAGCTACTATTTTAGCACTGAAGAGTGTGCTGTTGTCGTTTTCTGCTGTTACAATATTTGCAATATTAAGTATTGGGAAAATGACAGGACTCGAGCGATGTCTGATCTTTGAAAGAGGTAATTCTGAGTATACTCATGTTGCTCTGAAAAATTTCTAGCCTCATTGAGAGTAACAGTGAAATTCTTCTGGTTTCCTCTGCCAGAAAGGTGCTACGTGATCCCTCCTTTTACTTGCTGGTGAACTTTGGAACAGCCCTGATATTTCTTCTTTTTTGAAGGCAGGGGTGAAACATGCCTGATTACTTGTCTGCTAATTCTTCCCCAGTAGCTTTTGAACCAACTGTTCGGCTTCATCTAAATTTGAAGGAAGGCAGGAGTCTTAAAGTTGCAAGTTTTATGAAAATCTCAAGCTAGGCAGAAGAGAGAAAACTAAATTTTTGTTCTCACTGTGCTCTGAGGGAAAGGCAGGAACAACTCAGCTGTTATATACTTTGGTCAGTCAGAATGAAAATAACTTTCTAGACTCTACATATGCTGTCTATTGGCCAGAGGAAAAGTCACAGGGATGCTTAGAAAGATGGTATGGAGAACAGTGGGGAAAGGGAAGAAATGAGACAGGAGACCTTATGGCAGTGTAGATATAGGGGAGTAAGAGATACACATCTGTAAGAAAATCTGTCTCATCAATCTTTCCAAGTTCTCTGTAAATGTTAATCTTGTTTTTATTGTAACGATAAAAATTTTTGAATGGTAATGACATACTTCTTTGTAGTGCAAATTTAAAATATATTTCTGTGAACAGGTTTTGCTATATGGAGGAGGAATGCGCTTCAAAATTTTGTTGTTTTGGACTACAGAAATAAAAATTAGTGAAGTTAGCTTCAAGTGAAATTATTTTGAAGTGCTGGGGTTTGGGGAGGAAGAGGGGAGGTGTGAGAAATATGCCAGTACAGTAATGCACACTCTGAACTTCAGGCTGGTGCATAATTCAGACTACTCTTTAACAAGCTCTTCACATCTTTCTGCTGCAGCTATAAAGCATTTTTGCTATATAAACCTTTTTTTTTTTTTTTTTTGTAAAGAGAAAAAGGAGATCTCTGTATAAAAAATAGGCAGGAAAAAAAATTATATTTACCATTTATTGAAATCTAAGTAGGATAGCTGAGTAGAATTTTTTTCCTATGTGATAGTATATCTCCCTGTCCTCTAAGTAAGTATAGTCTGTTCTTGGGAGTCCGATTCCCAAGCAAATGCTAGGAACATACTGCATAAGTGTAAGGACCATTGTTTTTGACAAACTGATCCACTGATCCGATTTTTATATCTTTCAAAACAGGATATGCATTTCCATGCTCTCCTTTCAATGCCAAAATAGTTGTACAGATTTATTCAAAATTTATTCAAAATTTAGCATCTTTCATAAAATGCCTTTATGTCATGTCCACAGTTAGAAAAAGCTTTTTGGTGTATTTTCCTATTAAACCTCTTTAAAATATATATTCTACAATTGACTGAGATGTGAGATCTCTGGATGGTTATGTCTTGGAAAGGGAAGGAGAATCATAGAATGGATCATAGAATCATAAAATGGATCGGGTTAAAAGGGACCTTGAAGATCATAGAGATCCCACCCCCCCTGCCATGGAGGGGGAGGTAAGGGGTTGTAATAAAAATAGGGGGTTAATAATAATAAAACTAGTAATAAAAAAGTAGTGACATGAATAGTCAGTGTAATACACAGAATAGTGCAATAAAATAGAGACACGTAATTTTTGGGGCACCTCACTGATGTAATTCCAGTGTGACCTTGGGTGGGAGGTGATGTAAATTTTCTCCTCTTTAAAACTGAAAATTTCAGTGTAATAATTTAGTATTTGAAATGGTCTCTTTTCCATCTTGTTGTAAACTGAAAAGTGGTAAGGATTACTGTGGTAAGTTAACTGTAACTGTCCATGAGAAACAGCAAACTTTTACGGGTGACTACAGTTGAGGTAGCAGGAAGAAAGTTTGCAATTCATACGTATGGAGGAGAACAAAGAACTACATTGGATTGGAAGTGAACTGGGGCAGATTAATTAAATCCCTGAGCAGCCATTCAGGGACTCCTGAACTCTCTGGTGTGTTTGTGCTTCATGCTGTCTTCAGAGTCTGGAGTTTGCAGATGAACTAAGCAGTGGCCCAACTCTTCTCTTATTATGCTATGTGAGGAAACTTCCAGTTGAAGAAAAGTTAGACCAATACTGAGCATATCTGAAAATAATCCAAAGTGTTTATCAGTGGTTACTCTGGAATGTGGATAATGAAAAATATTTGCTGCTAGGGGTATAAAACGTATTCCTCAAGACATTTCTAGCTGTTTTTCTCCACCAGTTTAGCATATAAATATACTTATTTTAATACAATAGTCTTGTCTAGTACTTTAAATTCAATACAGTAAAACGTGATATATATTGTTCTGTCTGCCTTTGCTAGTGAAAGTGCATGCACATCATAGATAAAAAATAAAATATTAATTATTTTTAAATACATGCAATTTTCCACCTGGGGACAGAAAGACAGAAAAATGCTAGTCATGTAGCTTAATGTACTAATTGAAAGGCACTCCGGTGCCACACTGACAGGGGAGGTATAAAAGCCTGATTGGAATATTTATAACTGGTAGGTTGTAAAGCAGTCCAGACAAAGGAACACGTCTTGAGATTTTTGTAATGTATTGCATACATTTAAAGCAATGCATAAATGGTTATTAGAATATGTTTCTAAAAATATGATGATACTTGTTAATTCACAATATATGGCATAGCTATGGGTTAATTGTTATCATCTCTCTGCCCCCCCCCCCCCCCCACTGCATAACTGGCTCCATGGCTATCTATTATTAAAGATGTAAGAGAGGAACATTTTAGTTTTCTTACAAAACCACAGCTGCCCTTGTAGAAATATGTGTGTGTATTTATCCTCTGAATTTAGCCTAGTGTTACAAGAATGCTTACTTCTATGCTATTGCATAGAGTAATGTGTTGATGATTATGATCATGGTGTACCTGGAAATTGAACTGCAGTCTTTCAATAAATCTGCTGGTATGCCAAGACTTTATCATTTAATTTCAGGCAAATTTGCCTAGTAGTATTCAGTTTGTTTGCCTGGTAGTGTTCAGTTTGTTTTGGTTAAAATTTGTTAGAGACAGTTGCAAATTGAGGTCTGGGGGTTTTGAAGGCCACAATTTCATGATCGTAATCTGTCTTTTAAAAGGGACAAAGTAAAATGCAGTACTCTTTCCAAGTCATTCTGATTTTACATTACTTTTAGTGTAAGTGCTAAAATCCTCCGCGTATTCATGAGAACTGAGGCAGGAAACTTGCCAGAATGTAATAGTAGCTAACCTTTCTTCTCAGAGATTGATGTTTTTTAAATAATTAGAGAGATACCTCATGTCTTGTGACATTACAAAAAAGTGATCTCCCTTTGTGTTAGGAAGCAGTTAGACAGGGAACAATCCAGTAAGGAAAATTAGAGTTAACTACATCTGTGGGCCAGAATCCACATTCTGTCACCAGAACATCATGCTTCTAGTAATTAGTAGGTAGGTCATAACACACTCTTCCCTGTTTTGGGGGGTGGGGGAGAAGGGGGCTCTGAACACTAATAGAAGGTGTAATTAGATGTATTAAACAGTATATTATGCATTGCTGCATTCTGGGAGAAAATTGGTCGCACCTAAGGTACACTACCATTCTGATTATACCCCAATATCTTAAAGTAATATCACTTGCATGTTAGTTTTCATACTGTGTCCTGCAACAGGTGTGATTGTTGTCCAGAAGAGTAAATAGCTTCTGGTTTGGAATCCCATCTCAGCTCTGCTGGTTCACACCAGTGAATGCCTCATCATGACTAGTGGTATTGGAACTGTCAGTAGGCCTGCTAATAGAAGTCAGGCTTTTTATTTACTGCTCGTAGTCTTAAGGAAATCTATCCCATGAGTAATATGCTGCTCATCCTAATGGGTAAGAGGACTAAGCAGTTTTGTCGCCACCTTAATCAGTAAATTTGGTTTTGGGGTTTGATGGGAGGTGTTTAAGAGATTACCAACAGGTAATAGTTTCTTCAGCAAAGGATAGATCACAGTGTGTGTAAATAAAGTCGGCATTTTGCCTTTTTGGAAGAAAGCCGTAACAGTAACAAGATTAAAGACCTAATAAACATTAAAAGTAGGTATGGAGTCAGTGCAGACAAGACAAAATGTCACACCTTTAGGACTTGTCCAAAGACAAAAGCTGCACCTGTTTAATTGAACTCGCGTTTAAATGAATCAATTTAGTTACAGTCCTGAAGCCGACAATATAGCTACTACTAAATTGTTTTACAAAAAGCTTACATTGATTTACCTTAAGTAGATTTCTCACTGACTTAAGCTAAATCATAAGAAACCTGTTGCAGACCAGTTTAAGAATGTTAATGTGGGTCTGAACTATTTAATTAAATGGATGTGCAAAATAGTGAGAACAATGCAATTTTTGTGTTTAGACTTGCTGAAAGTAACTGTCAAGTTTCACATGTGTTGAGTTTCTTTTGGCTTTTAACATCAAAAATTTCTTTTCATCACTGTAATGTGACAAATTTGAAACGTTCATTGTCTTACCCTCTATGCCTGAACATGTTTTGATGTTTAACCCTTTTGCTACTAATCTGTGAGTATTTTGGGGTGCAAGTCATACCATCAATCATTTGCAGTGTCTATTAAAAACAATGTTCAAGCAACCTGAATGTTTCCTAGTGGTCAGACTAACATAACAGGATCATAACGTGAGCAGTCTTAAATCTGCATTACATGATAGTTTGACTCTAAATCACAGTAGGTAACCAAGAGAAACACACATGTAACAGTAAAAAAACACATGTAGGCTGCAGACTTTAAAGCCACACCTTTTCTTCCTCAATCCACAGCAACAAATTCCTTCTTTATTGTTCAAGGTTGTGTCCACTAAATTATCTTTCAGGCCGTCCACAGGAATTGGTGCTTCTGGCTTAGTTTTTCTACCTCAGTTAAGTAGTTGCTTGGAATCCCTCTCGATGGGTGTAATTTAGTGCAATGGGTCACTTTCTAACACAAATGTCAGAGGCTGGAGTGCAAGTCAAGTCTGTGCTGTGTACTTGTTATCCCCTGAAATTCATTCTTCATAGTGATCTCACCCAGAGTTTACTCCCAGGCATACGGGGAAGCTGTCATTGAAGGGGATGTGCTTGCAGATGAAAAAGCAAGGGAATTCTGTATCCTGATTCAGTTTCTGGTGTCAAATGTCCAGTTGGGTCATGAATTTTACGTTTAAGACTTCTCTTTGAATGTGAGTTGTAGGTCTCTTTTGAGAATTAGGGCTGTGAACTGTAGAATTTTCTGTGTAGAAAAATGAGAGAAAAGAATATGCAAGCTTAGTGGATAATGCAGGTTTTTTGTATGTTTTCTAAATCCCGAAATATATCAACAGCAATTACCTAATTCATTCACATGAAGTTGTATAGCAATGACATTGCAGAGGCTAGTGTTGGAGGCATTGGATGGTATAATCATTATCTCTCAGGTAATTTCTCATTGGTGAAGGAATACTTTGTTCTTAATTGGAAGCAAATAGCCACATTTTGCTGCTATGTAAATAACAGTACCTGTAGAAATTTCACTTTCGTAATCGACAGCCCTCTAACAAGTGTTTTGCATTTCACTGACTCTTCACTTTACAGAGGGAATAGAATAGTAGCTGGTTTTGAACACAAAGAGTTCAAGTTATAGCTTTTATACCAAATAGGTACCTAGGCAATTAAATGCAAGGAAAGCTGGTTTTTTCACATGGTGGAAAAAAAGGGAACTAAAAGAAGGAATATAATGTCAAGAAAATCTCAAAATGCACTATAATTTTTAGGCTGAGTATAATTATGTGACTGAAAAATCAGTAAGAATTAAAAAGAAATCTTTTAGTTTAAGTGTGTATATCAGTTTTGTTCTACAGGAAAAAATGCAAGATTATCTGGATTGGAAGTAGACCTTGTTAATACAGCTAACTGCAGATAACAAGAGTGCGTGTAGAAAATATTTTACCCATACCACAAAGAATTTTAAAATTCATATCTATTCCATTTCTTGTATGAGTGTGTGTTAGAAATCTTTCCCCCTCCCTCCAGTAAATCACAGTTTTGTTCTACCTTTGTACTCTGTTGCTTGCTAATTCTCTAAGGCAATTGCTCCATTAGAAATCATAGAATCATAGAATCATCTGGGCTGGAAGGGACCTTCAAAACTCATCTAGTCCGACCCCCCTGCAGTCACAGGGACACCCCCAACTAGACCAGGTTGCCCAGGGCCTTGTCGAGCCTCACCTTGAATGTCTCCAGGGAAGGGGCCTCAAACACCTCCCTGGGCAACCCCTTCCAGTGCTCCACCACCCTCATTGGAAAGAACTTTTTCCTAATGTCTAATCTACATCTGCTCTTCTCCAGTTTATAGATATATATAAAAATAATATATATATATATATAAATATAGAAGAAAGGTTTCAAATCATTCCTGCTTACCCTTTTTTCTGAAACAGATACTTGAACTCAGGCCTTCTAGGTGGATTCCAATAGCCACCAGTCCATTGTAGCATTTGGGTCTCTTGTCCAAATGATACATTTACTTCTATATAGTACAACAATATCCAAAATGGGAGCTTGACAAAGGGGTGACAGAGGCTAATATCTAGAAGATATCTTCCATATCCTGGGATATGAAAGACCTGGAGTCATGTATCTTCTTCAGACTTGTAAAACTTCAACAGTAAACAATGAGAAAGATCATTCTTCACAATGGAGATCGTTCTAAGATGAGCTCTAGACTGCACACGCAAAGGGTAACTGGAACCCGGGTTTCCTGCAAAGCAGTGAATGCTCTTGCTGCAGTACTGTAAAGCCAGTGCTGTTATCTTATTCTTCCTCCTACTCTTGGAGTTAGTTATTATATGCAAATGTTTACGGGACAATGGGTAGACTATTTCTCTAATTCATGGTTAGAATAATCTCCTGTGGATAGATGGATTCGGACTATACCTGATCAGATGTGTTTCTTTCTCCCTATTCTTTCTGGTTTTGCCTTTTGTTATGAGCACTAATTCCGCTGTGGACCTGAGAAGTGCTTCTGGAGAAAACATGTGTTGAAGCCAATCTGCTTCTATGAGCAGTTTTGGTTAACTGGAAACAAAAAATCTCATTTTCCAAGACTCAATTTATTTGCTTTTGAATTAACTGGGCTACAAAATCATAGGAAGATAATCTGTAAAGTTTTTTAATTAGGTTTTGGAAGTACTTAGGAGACCCTTCTGAATTCTGAAATTCAAAGGCAGTGTATCTTGGAGGGTGGTAGAGACTATTATTTGCAGCCATTTCTAATTTCTCAAAGGACATAACTCAGAACGGTGGGCAAATCTGCAGAAGTTCAGTCATGTTTTTAAGTCTCCACTTTACAAAGTGTGCTCTTGTAATGAAGAAAAGAAGGTTAAAGCTGAGATTATAAAATTCAGGCCCTAGGCAAATGTAATGATGATACGGTTTTTTATTATACATAGATACAAGAAACTTTATTGAAAAAAATGCATGAGGGATACAATTCATAGAAAAATTAAAGAAGAGAGTACAAATCATTATTCTGGGATGTTAAAGTAGCACATGAAATAGTAGGTGGCGAAAGGAGCAGCAATGATCAATTCATTTTGCTGCTGGAGTGAACAAAATAGCAAAGAGACAGCAGGACCACTGAAAGGATGAAACTTTGACATAACAGACAGCCAAAATGAATTCTTCACCCTAATGATTATGAACTGTGGAGGTGGTAATATTCCAGGAACAAAGAGAGGTTTCACTCACGGTTTTTCCTTTTCGTTCCTAGCACATGAAACATTAAGTGTCTTTATCACTGTATGAGAGCAGATGATAATAAGGCAATTAGAACGATCAAAAGCTGACAAAGAATCAGGCTCAGAAGAGTCATATATTAGGATTCAAAAATTATTAGCAATAGAAAAAGGAAGGTCTTCTGCCAAGAGGACTAATAGATGTGATTAGTAGTAGAGAAAGATGTTTTTGTAGAGTAGTGGGAACTAAGGGAATGCAGTTAATTTTTTTGGGAAGATATAGAAAATACTGGCAAAACTACAGGATATTCAGATAAAACACACAATTCACTGATAGGTCTGTTGGCATTAATTCATAAAGAGGATGCTGAGACTGAAAAATGTGTTTCATTTGAACATTACTAAATTAGTAGATAACAGTGAAACAGCTACATGGCAGAATTTATTTGAGGCTTTAGGAAAACATCTGATACTTACATGGATTTTCAAAATAATGAAACTTTATATCAGCCGAACCTGTTGGAATGGAATGAAGAGTAGTGAGGGCTGAGCAAGCATTCAGAAGTAAAGAACAGCATAAATAGAAAATGCTAATGATTCGTTTATGCTCTTCACTATTACATTAAAGGGATTACCAGTATCCATGTTTACTGTTTTGTGAGAGAAATGATAGAGAATCAGCAGCAACATCTCAGATTTTGAAAAAAGCCCTGTTGTCTTAATGGAAGATTAAAAATAAGGCATCGTTTGCTATCTGATTTGTCTCTGTGCTAGTGATACATACACTTGCTGACATTTCCTGCATAAATTGTAGCATTTCACAAACCTCTTAAAAACCTACTGATCATGGTGAATGGGAGGAGCTGCAAAGGAAGTGTCTGCTGGAATCTAGAACAATTAAGAATAATAATATAAACAAGCACAGCTAAACAGATATAAATTGAATTGCCTCACTTATTCCAGCTCTCTCCTTTTATATACTACTGCCTCAAGATAAGTCATATGCTCCTGGTACAGTCTTAGTACTTCATTAAAATATTTCCAGTTTGTCGAAAGCTATACAGAATGGCATCACATCCAAAAAGTATTATCTTCTTGTTGGAGAGAAGTGAAGGTAACATTACTGTGATTCATTTTTAGTGCTGGGTAATACTTGGAGATGCATCATGAATACATTT
Source organism: Scolopax mira (assembly GCA_004320125.1). Classification (NCBI taxonomy): domain Eukaryota; kingdom Metazoa; phylum Chordata; class Aves; order Charadriiformes; family Scolopacidae; genus Scolopax; species Scolopax mira. Next base: position 166,612 of record BJBW01000339.1, on the reverse strand, counting down.
ATTATTGTAGTGGAATAAACCATGCTGTGCAAAACCTTCTTGAAGAATAGTGTTACATGTAGGGTATAGTACAGTACATTACAGCTCTGCTGCTACACTGAGGACTCAGTTGACACTTCCATTATCCTCTCCTGATTTATTGCTAGAGTCCATATTACAGAAGCATCTAGAAGTCCCAACTGAGATCATGCCTGCACTGCTCTGCAGAGCTTTTACTCTGAGTGGGTAGATACGGAAAATGAGAGAGGAAACAAAAAGATGAAGTGACTTGCCCAAGACTGAGAACCAATTCACTTAGGAGATGAGAGATTGAGAGGGATCTGGTCAGAAAGCTGAATAACCACATAAGCAAAGACCTGAATGTGCAGGAATTTTCTTTAGCTCTCTGTGGGCTTGTTAGCTCAGCTCTCTGGTAATACAGTCTCACAGTTTTCAGCTGAGAATGATTCTGCCAGCAAACAGAATGAGTTTGTACCTATCTGTTTTATTACTAATGGCCATATTCTCACTGATGGCACCCAGTTTAGAACCTGTATTTTGCAATTCTCATTCCAGACAACTTGTCACTATATTACACACCCCATTTGGATGGATTTGTATGTCAGATATTGTTGACAATTTATTTCAACTGGATATTTGCCTCAAAACCAGGTCTTTTTGTTTTAAAATATTTTATGTAGATCAGGTGGTTATTTCCAAATGAAAAAATATTGCTCATCTAGTCCATTTATAGCAATTATTGTTTACAATGGAATTGGATTGCTATGGGGGAAAAGTACTATACAACGCACTGCTCAGTAAAAGAATAGGATTCTACAGATACAATACCAGAATTTTTCTTGGCTCTTTGCATCACATTAGTGAATGCTCTTTAGTTTAGTTTTTATATTAATCAAAGATACCTTTATAGTTATCTGTTTTAATCTAAATACCTAGAGAAGGCCTTTATCCTTATATAAATTATTAATGTTCCATAGTCTTTTCAGAGATGCAAGGGATAATCAGTCTTAGAGCTTGCAGTGAATGTAAGTATCGATTTGCTAATATGAAGTAATTTGTGTGATCTAAATACAGTGCATACAATGTGTGCAAATTGATTCCAGTTAATAACTTTTGACTGTGCTCCTATATCTTGGTAAGTGAAAGCCTTGTCTTCCCCTACTTGTATTTCTTGGTGGCTTTCAAAGGATTGATCTTTCCTTTAAATCTTTGGGCCCTGATCCAACATACCACTTGGTGGCCTGCTTAGATTTAATCATGTGAGCATCCATATTTACAGAAAAAAATAAAATAATTAAATTCAAATGTGTGTTGATGTGTTTTGCTGCATGAATGTCTAAGCTTGCATCTTATTTGATTTTCATTTGATAGTAATTATTGGACAAAAATATCGCCAGCTTCATGTTAGGTGATACTAGATTAGTTTAAAAAAACAGAGCAAACTAGAATTAAATTAAATGCATCCATTATACAGCACACATTTGCTACACTATTAATGAAAGGTTTAACAGGATAAATTAATCTGCACAACTCATAAAATTGTTGTTAAATAGTTTTGATAGGAAAAGTGTGCCTCGTAAATTCTAAATGTATCAATCTGAAAATGTTAGAAGTAAAGACATTTTAAAGCAATATTAATAGCTAATACATGGCTGCAATTTCTATAAAATATATGAAATATTTTTATTAAGGTATTTAAAATAGAATGATCATATTTGAAACACTTGTACAGTATAAGATACCTTAGTATCCTGATCACAATACAAATTGACTTTGCAAAGTATAGTTTGCCTATCTAAAGTCTCCACTGCAACTGAATTTGAGTAATGGAGTACCTTTCTACTACTACTTTCAATCTACTCTTTTGTGTTGTATTGGCTTTAAAGCAAATCAATTATCTTTGGGCTGTCTGAATTTCAATAGTATATTGAATAGCAACTTACTATTTTTAGTACTATTTTTATCTCTACTGTGATCAAATGAACCATAACCCCACAAAAAGCTTTCAAAATATACACAAGCATATCTAACATAAGGACTTAGGTAGCTGCATGGCCATATCATTACTCACATCACTTTTTGAGGTTTTTTTAATGCATATTTGTGTGAAGATAAATGTGTTCATTTGAATGTTTATGGAAAGTGACTGAAATAAGTCACAAATGCATCATGGTGCATCTATAACTGAATGCATATTTGCAGATGCTTTTGCCACTGCTTAGTGGTACTTGTGCAGTTTAATTTGTGATCCTATATTAAAAAACGTTCTCTTCATACATTTTTAATAGTGCTACAATGGACGAGAAAATGATAGTGTGTTTCTATAAATTATTTTTCTCAACTCTATAGAAACTAATAAGACTATTATATTTTAGAGCCTTCTGCAAAGTTAACATGGAAATCGTATGACAAAGGAAACTAATTAACGGGAGCGGAATCTTAGTCCTTCCAAATTGTAATGCCACTACAAGGTGATTCAGGACACACAAATGCATGCAAGTGAATAGGTTAAGACACAACAGCCCTGTGCATCAGTGTCTGTCATCTCTTACCTCTCAGGAGATGACCATCTGAGACCATTGCAGAGGTTAACATGTTCGCAAGAATGGGTCTGATTTTCAAACTGAGAAGCATTAATAGATACACAAATTGTGAAAGGATGTTATTTAATTAGCATGTGAAAAGGGACAGAAATTAATGTGTGTTTTTAATAATTGATTGTTACTACATAATAACTTCCATATTAAATGTGCATTAATTATGTTCGGTACAGAGCGTTACGGTTTTCTTTTCTCCTATTGCTCTGTGTATACAGTATTTTGAGAACAGACTTTGTCCCTTCCAAAAGAAAACTTAAGATCAAGATATGAAAACCATTTACTCTGTATGTAATATAGTGGGACAAGGTATCAAATTCTGTTTGTCAGCTACTTCCCACTAAAAGCCCATGTGCTCCTCCCGTATCCTAATAACAGATTGATTCCCGTCTCCTCTGGTTCCCTGTGAAGTTCCCTATGTCCTGGAGACTCACATAGGCCAGACCAGCCAAAGCCCCTTTGTTGATGCAGGTACAGTGCAACTCTCTATCCACTGCTGGATTTTTCTTGCATGCTAGTACAAAGAGATCACATTTTACTTTCTGCCATCTGACATAGCTGTGTCTATAAACATTAGGTACTTTTTAAAAACTATAGGAGCGAATTGGCTAGTTTGATAGAAAATACTGTATCTCTAGTTGATGCAAAAGCAGACCTCAGAGCTATAGTGCCTGTTCTTGTATTTGATACCACATACAAGGATTACCACATTAATAACAAATCCGTGTGTAATATTAAGAATAAAGTGAGTACAACACTTACCATAGGATTTAGATGTCCTGATTGTTACTGAACTTTTGAACCTGCAAATTTAGGACAGACCTTAAGTAATTCTTAGTACTTCTTAAATCTATCTGATTTACTCTAAGATATTTTGGATGGTAAACAAATAAGCGCGTGCAAGAGAAGGAAGAAGGAAAATAACAAAAAATTACATGAGGAGTTTGGTAAAGTGCCACTGAACTTTCTTTCCTGATAGCTACTTGTGGTTTAGGATTGCAGTGAGTTTTGATTGAAAGTGTGTTGGTAGCAAAGGGACTATTTTAAATATACCAATTCATGCACTTTAACATCCTTCATTGTATCACTTTTTTGCAAAATGCTGCATTGTAGTGCTTCATAAAATGAACAAAGGGAGTTAATTAATGCCTTTTCACTAATGTTTTAACAAAACTAAAACTAATCCTAAAGAAAATTATATGAAGACCTGATGGGATTAAAATTATATTTGATTATGCCTAACAGTTTTTCTATATGATTACTTAGAAACTGTGCTTAAATAATAGTTTGATGGACACCTGGATTATTTAGAGCAGAGTCTGGCTATTTTGTCTTGCTGTAGGACAAACACTCCATTGCTCTTTCAGCACAGAATATGTTTTCTTTCTTGTAATAGCTGCTAACCTGTACATGCATATGCACCTATAAAAATAATTATATTTTGTAAACAGCAAGTAGACAGTAAAAGAAATTCTTTGCGTATGAAGATTTTGAAAACGATTGGTGAAATTAAGGAAGTGAGGTGCAAGGGCCAGTGTAGGGTCCCAGACTGAGGTCCTCCACGGGCTGCAGGATGGAGTTCATCCCAGCAGAGGGCAGCCCTCTGTGTCTGCCTGTTGCTGGAGTTCCTGACAGCAGAGCAAAAAGATTCATTTATACCCAGACTCTCTAAAAGCAAGTTATCCGTCTGTTCTCCAACATATATTTTTCCTTTCTGCCCCAGCACCACTGAATTTTTCTGGCTGCTGCTGTACCCTCTGGCATAAGAACCCTCTAGGTTCTCTCTGCCCACTGCAGCAGCTTCTCAGAAGAATAATGCTATTGAAATATACTATTTCCTCAATTTTGTTTAGCTGAGTAAAAATCTAAGAGCATTTTAATGCAAAGGGTGAAGATAAGGCTTTTCACCTCACCTTGAGTTTTTGGTTCGCCATTGCCAAATATAAAAAGGCAAGAGTATATTTCAAGGTTATTTGTCTTGTAAGTGATAGTACATTTCGTAACACTGTCTTATTGTTGGTGGGTATTTCTGTTTTAATTTCCTGTTGTGTATTAGAGCCAAACCACAACATTTGGAACTCTTGCAAAGCATATGCTTTGGGTAATCTGCAAATGTGGCTTGGCACCTTTAACCTTTATTCATAGATACGGTACAGCACAAAATATCTGTGGTCTTCCTGGCCATAACATCAAAGAAATTGACTGATATATCTAGAAGAAATTCAGGCAACCTTTCTTGACATTCACCTTATTCCTTTGAGAGTGGTAGAATATTTTTAAGGTGGAAGAATAAGACAAATTGTTTAGCATATAGTCTCAGGTACTCTGTTAGTCCTGACCATGATTCATCTCTTTTCCAAAAAAGTACTCATGCCTTGTACACCACACATGGTTTCTAGGGTAGAAGGGATTGCATTAATCTACTTAAGATGGAAGGTGGGTCATCCTAGGCTGCTTCGTTAAAGAGGATAACCTTAATATGCATGTTTCTCAAGCACAAGGAGGAGGGCTCCCACCTTACTTAACCTCATTGTGCTGTGAGTTTTGAAATACTTAGTTTTGTTTTACAGGTGAGAAAGATCTCTTCATAGCTTATGATTCCCTTCCTTTTCTTGTTTAAAGACTGTAGCATTTTTCATTTTTATTTTTTTAGCCTGAGAACTCTTTCCGTTTGTACCATTCTTAAAATTCCTCTTCACTTGACTGAAAGATCAGCCAGTAGCTTAATAATTCAACTGGCAAGTAAACAGTCATAGATTCCCTTCATGGGCAAAGTGCTTGGTAAAGCATTCTGCTGTAGCTGTGGAGCCCTGTGCCATCGACTGCAAAGCCTTAACAGAATGCCAGCCTAATTGTCACATGCAGCTTCATAGAGCTGTGGGAGAAAGCAACTCAGAAACGAAGTGGCTCACTTGATATCAAATCTGAAATTATTTAACTCAGAAACAAATGAGTGTTCTGTGCCTAAACAGCACAACCTTCACCAGTGCTTACCCAAGTAAGAGGCTAATAAACTTTGTGACACATAAATATAGTAGTAAATCTTTTTTTGTTTTTGTGCCTACCTGTGTCTCACTAACCTGAATCTCCAAGTAAACTGAGAGATGCAGTGTAATAGTTGAACAGTTTCAATTTCTTTCCATTCTTTGCCTGGCTATGCTACTTCTTCCTGGAAGATATGCCTTTAAATGAATGGAGGTTGCTACTAGGTATTTTTTGAAAAGAACTTGAAATTCTTAGTTAGCAGAGATCTATCTATGTATGCAGAACTTGCAGTTACTTCTCTAGCTTTTGTCTTAGAGCATCAGTCCTAGAGTTCGTGAGCAGAGAAAGACATGAAAGAGCTTTGCTGATTATCCAGCATATTCAGTCGTAACATTTGACAATAGCATCTACTACTGTAGCAGGGATCAGGATATTAATAGTGAACAAATGTTGGGAAAAATGGCAGCTAAAGACTTGTAACATGGCATTCTTGTTAGCCTGGATTTTTCTGTGTATGTGGTTAACTGTTGTCAGGGGGTTGTGTCTTTATTTTACTCAGTTAAGTTGCCATGTTGTCTGTTGTACATCCTGTCATTCATCAGCAGGAAGCTGGGCAGTGCTTCACTCAGTCTCTGTCAGAAAGTGGCACTGGGGCTCTGAAAGGTTGCATCTCTGCTTGGGAGCCAGAGGTGTATTCTGTTGGCCTGTATAACAAATCTGCTTTATGTTAATGAAGCTTGCTCATTAAGTGAATTCTCAAGTTCACTGCAAACAGTAGAAGTCCTGTTTTTATCATTGAAGTACATAAGAACTCTATTTTTGCTTGCTATTGGAACAATGCTATTATGTGCCATCAAGTCACAATGTTTACATCATCTGAGGTTACGGCCTTTGTCTTTGCTTTTCTGGTACTAAAAACTGTAACTTGCAAAATAGGATTTATTACAGAATAGGACCTTTACAATGAGAAAAAGGAATATGTATTTGTTTTTGTTAAAAATTGTTCATTTGTCAAAACAATCTTAATGATTTTCCCATAGATTTTTTTCAGCCCTCCAGTGATTCTCATATTCACTGTGGTTTTTGTGGGGTTTTTTTGGTTTTTTTTTTTTTTTTTTTAATTGGACAGTCTGTTTTTCCTACTGTGCTTGTAGATGAATACTGTAAAGTTGAAGGTTCAGCCCAAATACTGTTGGATGATTTTTGTGTAAAGAGAATTTCTATCAAGAGAGTCATTTTGGGGGAGAGAAAATAGAAAAGAGCAAAAAAAAAGAGACAGAGCTATGAAACTAAATGCAGAAAGAAATACAATATTTTTAGTTCATAGTAGCAATCTGAAATGCTTTTGGAATAAGGACTGCTTAAATACTTGTGTTACAGAACATCAACCTTTTACACTGCTCAGATGTGTCTCCCAGACAAAGCTTTTGCTAACAAGTTAACAAAGGTAAAAGTCACAGCTGAATTTGGCCAAGTATGGTGATGGTATGGCCAACTGAGGATGAAACCCAACACAGCAGCTACAGAAAATTTGTTTCTGGTTGTCTTTTGCTATATATTTGTCTTGCCAGATGATTTTGTATAAAGACAAGATTAAAACATATACTTAATTAGACTCACTTTGTTGCCTGGAGGGCTTTTGTAGAGATGGCTTAAAAATCTACTATTCCTGATGGAAACAACTCAATTAGATGAATATAAAGTGGATATAAGGAACAGGCAAAGTACAAGTTACTTTTGTTAATGCTACATTGTATGTCATATAAAACTTATCATGTGGGTTGGTTTCTGGAAGAAATATGTTTTAAGAATTTCCAGTGGGAAGAAAAGGTAGCATTTTTACAGACAGAACAAAAAAAAATGTTTGTGTTTTATTACCTCTGTTGCCACTGTTCTGTAATGGAGACAAAAATTCTGAATTTATTTGCAGTAAAAGCCCTACAGCATGTAAGACGATGAACAGATAAATATAAGATTTTAATTTTAGGGCAACAGAATAGAATTTCCTACAGAATTATTCTTCAGAACTATTCTCTTGATAAATGAAAAATGAAAGGAGACTTTTCATGTGCAAATGTATGGAAATTTATGTTTTCTCAAGGATTATTGTACTATATTTCAGCTTTTAAATAGAAACAGCTCTCTTCTAGGGTCCAAGCACATAACCCCTTTGTTGCTATGGCCATATTATGTATCTAAAAAGACAAAGAATGGAGACACAAAAATTTAGCAGCTGTATTGTCTTGTACTTGAAATGTGGAGTACAGCTAGGTCTGAAGACAGAGGAGAAGAGAGATAATGTCAGGATGTCTGGAATTTTTTTGCTATTATTAAAGAAGTGAATCTCATCACTCCTGGAGTTGGAGGAGCTCCTGTTTATTGCAAACGCGCACACACACACACACACACACACACACAAGTCTGGTCTTTAGGAAATGCAATTAAGGTCTCATGCTTGTTTTGGATTTAATTTGATGGCCATGTAGGAAAGGCATATGTTTCTTTGAGCGTGTGCTCATGACTTCAGTCCTCTGAGACGCTTTTGACACACACTGAATTGGAGATATTTTTCCCCTCGGGGTGCCTGTGTACCCCTCAGGGCAACTCTGTGATTATCCTGGCAGCAGCTTGAATTGGTCTGTGCTTTAATGTTATCAAACTATAAAAGTGAGGATTGGGATTCTCTCACATATACATCTATAATGTTATTTGGATATACAACTAAGGTAAAGAGCAGAAAGAAACACCCATTTATCTGCTACTGTTTGTTAAATCCTAGATAAATTGTTCAGGTTGGTTCTACAGAGAGCACGGCTGACACATATTCGTTTACCCTGATGTTCTGTCTTCCCTCATTCTCTGTTAGGTATGTTTCTTTCTTTGCATTCTGAAATATTAATTCCCTTTGTTTTCTGCTACTTATGAAAATTTATTTCATGAGCAATGGGTAGTGAGTATGTCTACTAGGAAAGGGAGTAGCTGTTCTCAATATGTTAATTGATTTGCAAATTTAGCTGTCAAAACAGACCCTGAGAGGAAACCGCAGTAAAACTTTGTTTTCAATTAAGCTAGTATCTCCACAGCATTCCTGTGGGCTGCTATGCAAGACTCCTTCACATCTAGACTCTTGGAGATCAGGCACACCACAGAGGTAATGCCTTTGGCCCCTGAGGGAAGGGAAGAAGTCAACTGCAAAATACCTCTTTTGCATGAGTCAGTCGGAGTATCATTAGCTGAGATGACTGCAGGTCGGCCAGGATTCAAAGGTATGACAGTGGAGACGTGGGAATGAGAGACAGAGAAAACACAGACTTTTGCATAGGCTCTTCCACATTGTTCAATACAGCATTCTTTTGCTTTTATTGTATTATGAAGAAAAAAAAAAAAAAAAAGAAAAAAGGATACAAGCAGCCTTTTCGGCTACCTGAGTGAAAAAAAAAAAAATCTAAAATTCATAAGCTTGAAGAAATAAGTTACACCATTTTCGTTTGTGTGCTCTTTGGTCAACAGCGTTCAACATTTTGTGAGGGAGCACGAAAGATTTTTCGATTTTAGTGGCAGCTCCTGATGGGAAAAGAGGTCTTGACAGTAGGTGGCAGTGCAGCTCTTTCTTTGCAGAATGTGAGCAAGCAGCATAAATCCAGCATTTACAAAGTACAGCCTTTTCCAGATGCAGGCCTCAGGGCCATATTCAGTCCTGCAATTCACTTCTCATTGCTGGGGATGTCTCATTAAGAGATTAACTGTTTAAAATGCAGTGCTAATGTGAAAGTTTTAATTGGGAAATCCTGTGCATGTTAAATTAATCTTAAGTACTTTTATCTAGAATGCCTGCTTCCTTTCCACAGTGCTTTGTATTTTTAACTACCTCACATTCTTTTACTTCATATTAAAAAACTTGAAATAGACAAACAATGCTTTTTACATTAGAGTTTATGGAAAATGCTTTAAAAAGCTGGTTTCTGAAGCCTCCTAAATCCTAAAGTAGAGAGGTTCCTAAGTGCTATGTGAGCTGAATGGTAGCAGTACTATAGTATCTTGACAGACAGTTTGCATCTATGGAGAGAACACAGGGCAAAGGGTTCATCCTAACCACAGCTTATGTTTCATGGATAAGCGTGTTATGCATTAAGAAATTCTGAGAACAACTGGGATTTGCAGTTTGAAAGAAAAGCAGATAGTAACTCAGCTAAACATTTAGGTTGAGATTTTCAAAGTGGCCCTGGGGATTGTAGATACTGGAATCTCAGACTGCTTATAAAATCGTCAGTCCTTAGACCTATTTTTTTCTAGATCGGGTTTGTACAGCCTTTAATTTGACCACATCACACGCACGTGTCTTGATACATGGTAGAAGGGGCAGCAAAGGGAGAAACTAAAGTTGCAACTCTGCCAAGGTATAAATTATACTCCAATTCTTATCTCATGCACGGTTCAGGTTTTGTCTGCATACTTCTGTGGTTATTGGTGCTTTTAAAGCCTTGATCTTTCTCAGGGGCACTGCACACACCATTTGGCTGTCTCTTTCTGTCCTCTTCCCCAGCATTTTTTCAGAGAGCGAGCTTTGAGCACAGCACTGTGTGAATGTAATTTCCAGATTTACCAGCCTGGATGAACTCAAATACAGAAATCCTTGTGATTGTTCTGCATTACCCTACGTAGACATTGCTGAAAACTCGAGAGTAGTGTATGAAATAGATGAAGGTAGACAGCTGGCCACGGCTTTAACATTGTTATTAAATGGGATCCTTTATTAAGGAATAGCCTGGTTGTTTTTCAAAATGTCTGGAAAAAGATGTGGCCAAAGAAGTTAAATGATAAAGCTCAGTCACAGAGCAACAGGCCATTAAAGGATGGAACTAACCTATCATGATACAGAGTTTGTGATTATGTTTGTAGGTAACATCACTTCTGCAGATGCTGAACTAACATTAATAGGATTTAAAGATATCTGTTTGAAAGACTGAATGTAATTATTTGCATTTTAGGCTACTGAATACCCTCTTTAATTCATATATAAATAATGTAGCATAGAAATTACCGTGTTCTTTACCAGGATTAAATTTAATGACAGTAAGGCTTTTCAGGATATGTGTCTCAGCTATATGAAAGCTAAATTTCACATTCTTCTCTTGTGTGGAATGCTTTTGGGATAAATAGTATGAAGCCCACCCTTTGGCAGAGCAGACAGAGAAAATCTGCCTGTGCTGACGTTTTCATGGTGCTTTTGCCTTTAAGTCTTAAAATGTAGATGCTCATGTTTGTTGTTTGCATGATTTCAAGGATTTTGATGAAATGTTCCATCTGATCTAGCCTCAGAAACAGAGAATATGAAAAACATAAATATCATTCCAAAATATAAATATTTTACAAATTATTGAATCATCTTTCTGTGTAGCCCATACATTCATAGATGTTATATGTTGCAAGCATGGTACTTTATTATTAAAGGTGGTCCAATATTGTTTGACCAGAACACAAGATTAATATGTGTCCTTAACTAGTAAACTGAAATATTAGTGAGACTGATTTGCCTCTAGTCAGGGAAAAAATGGCTGAAGGCATTACAGGAAATCTGCATCAGGTAAGGCCCAGTAAACCTATATATGTATGAATATGTGTATGGGAGGGGGGATAAAAGGCTGAAGTAATTTTAAAAGGAGATTCAGAGTGACAAGGTATGGAGAGAAGAGGCATGAAAACACTAAGTCTTGGTAAAAAGGAAGATTTCCAAAGTTTTAAGAAAATTGTGCTACTTTGAGAGCCAGGTGAGACAGCTTTTTCAAAATTAAGTGGCTTTTCAAGGTGTAGATGCCAGAAACCAAACTCTTCTCAGTGACCTCATTTCACATAACACATGCAACATAAATTAACATCCCTAGATTACAGTCATTTTAGCTATTGTTGATCTGTGTTGAGCAGTTAATCTAAAAATTAAAGGCTCTGTATTCTCTTATTATTACTAATTCTGTGACCCATGCAGTCCCCTTGCTTGTTTCATTGACAGAACATTAATAACTAGTCATGGTAAAGTATTATTTAATTTCATTTGTGAGTCAGTTGAACAACCACAGTATATTGACACTTTTAGACCACTAAATTAAACCCAAAAGTACAAAACAAAAGCAATTAATTGAAGCAGTCAATAAATATTAAATGCAATGTATTGAACACAAACTTTCCGTGGTACATTGTAATAAAAGATTTTTTTTTTTTAAATGATAAAAGCTAGGCTATACACGATTTATCTGAGGGCATGATTTACTTAGAATTTAATAACACAAATGGGCTAGAATTTCCTCTTTTGGACTATTGCTAGAACTTTTTCACTGGAACAGTTCATCAAACATACATGAGGTTTACAGTAATAAGTCATGTAAATAAATACATTATACATACAGCAGCCAAGAAATGGTGTGAGGTAAAAGTCCTTCCCTAGACATCAAGTTGGATGGGTTGTCTCTATATCTACTGTTTAACCTTATATAGTTATTTTAATAATGGGTCCTGCTGAATATTAAAAAAGTTGGTTCTTCTTTCATTACTAGTTTGTCATGAGTTGAATTAATCACAGTTGAACAACTTTTTAAAACTATGCCTCAAGAGTTTTCAAACCATTAAATATTTTTCTATTATAAGGACTCAGAATTGTTCACTGCAGAGAATAAAGTACCACTTTTGCATACATTACACAAACATTTTGTGCTTCGTGAATCTACAATAAATTTTCTTGCTGATTACTCATGTAATCTAAGGAGCTCCTGCTGTTTTATGGAGAGTCTTATTAATTTCATTCAAGTAGTAAAATTAGCACCTGTAGAGAACCCTTTATGATTTTTAAACTTTTATCATATTTCTAAGAACCTGCTTCATTTATCATGTAACAGTTGGTTTATTTTATCACCAAACTATTTATTGATTCTCAGGGATTTTTCATGAGGAACACCCCAATATTTAAATGAAATAAATTATCATATCAGCAATGCTGCTTATTGGTGATAGATTTAGTATGGTCACCATATCTGGAAGCTAGATTTTTGGGGTTTAACATTGAGAATTTAAATGTTGCTTTTGAACCCTCTGAGGGTTCAAAATGAGACATTAGTGTGGAATCTCCTTGTCTGCTCATGTCAGTAGAAAGTGAATGAAGTACTCATTTACTAGTGAATACGTAGAGATTTGTCAGAGGGTCAGAACTTTAACCAGTGGGTCCTGCTATAGCAATAACATAAATGATTGTAGAATACCAAAGACTGATGATAAATTTTGGAAGAGAGAAAACTGGCCTTCCAGCTGAGGTGGAGGGGAACAGGAGCCACATCTTCAACTCTTCTCTCATCTATTTGCATGATACTGTCTTTTTCTTCTCTGTATGGCTGATGTAAGTTTTTAGCAAACCTCGACATACATAGTCTTAGATGAAACGTGTTAGAGTAAGTGTTAATATTATAATTGAGGACAATAATGTTAGCATGCTGAACTGAGTACAGATGAATATTGTGTTACTGTTACACACAGAAAATGTTTCCAGAAAATGTAATCTCATTTCCACAAACTAAATTCTGTACCTATGGCTCAGAGGTATTTTTACATTTCTTCTGAAAACCATCTTTTCCAGTTGTAGGGGTGACTTGGCAACAAAAGTTGAGTATTGAGTATGCTTAGTAGAGGGAGAGATGATGTTAGGTCCTGGAATATGGACTTCTCTCTGATGGGCTGAAGTTCTTAATCAAAAACATATGTTCATTAGTCATTCACCTTTTCATTAGTGGTTGGTCAAATCAGCTTAGAAAGGTTACAGTCTTTTCACAAGAATAATTGCTTGCAGCTCCTTTTCAGACAGGAAGCGTAAATGAATGAAGTAGTTTTCTAATGTACAAATGCAAATGAATGAAATATTTCCTATTTTTTTTGAGGCAGTCTTGTTATAAGAGACATATTCTTAAAAATTGTATTCCATGTGGTTTCACTTGTACTTCTTGAAGTGAAAAAGCTATCTTTGATTATCCCAAACGGGAGGTTAACCAGTGACATCTGTAACACCTGGGTCAGGGTTCAGGTAACTGAGCTGCTCTGAAGTTGGGAAAAGCAAAGGTGGGATCTGTATGTTTGCTGCAGGGAGACTTGGTTGGGTAGTTTGGAAGACTGGAGTGGAAATTCAGTATTGTAAGGCTAACAAGGAAGCATAACAGTGAATGATATAATTTTGACTTTCATGTTGATTTCATGTAATTTGTTTCAGGGCTCATTTTGCCATGGTACCACAGCGAGAAGTGTTTCTAAGACTTTCATTGTTTTGCTTTGTTTGTTTGTTTGTTTATGTATATCTATTTGATAAAATAGTTTGATGTGTTCTTTACCCAACTGAGTGGTGCGGCCATTCTAAAAGCAGTTTCCAAAGCCCTTGATTATAGAAGATCCAGGTACGCTGCATGTGTTAAATTGTGTAGTAAGTGTTGAAAACTGTTCAAACAAAACGCTTCTCTCAAATAAGAGAACAGTTATTGTAGTTTTTTTTTTCTGAAAGAATTTTTTGAAACGTGAAAACTGCTTTCATTTTCCCTTATGAAATACCATCCCTTTTGCATACCAAAATTCATTTTACAATTTGAGCTTGGGGTGTTTCAGTTTTAGAGTATGAGCTGTTCTACTTTCTCAAATATGCGTTTAAGCTCAGGTATGACACTCTCCATATCTCTTCACTGTAACTCTAGGAGGTCCTTGGGTAGGTCACAGCCTTGTAAAAGCGATCTGAAAGATTTGTCATGATCCCTTGATTCTGTGGTGTCTTGGGATGTTCTTAATTGCTTTTGATGATAATCAGTGGCCTGTATACCCTGATAACTATGGTGGAAATAATTATTTAGCAGAGTTTAAACTCTTGCAGATAATTAATACTCCTTTTTGTTATTATAAAATTAATTGCTGCTTCAGTTTCAAATCAGTCTGTACAGTATAATGAGCCACAGGTTTTTGTAACTGTCTGCAAAAAAATAGTTAGGAAAATTATACACTTTATGAACTTTTATCACTTAAAATAATTATGGCCTAAATTAATAATGAAAGGCATTGATTAGTGTAATTGGTTTATTGTAGAAGGAAAACCTTTTCAAAGAAACAGATCTTTGAAACATATAAGGGAGAAATATATTTCACATACTTTCTATATCTCTATCTCTGCTGATAAACCTAATGTGACTTTATATGTATGCCTTATACATTAAGTATGCTGTTGTGTTCTGCAAAAGTAAAGTTTGTAATACTGTCACTGCCTTAGTATTTTCAATTTGAGAAAGTATTTTACATTGTACTTGTTCAATTTTTTTTTACTTGAATGGATTGTACTCATGCCTTTTTTTTTCAGATATTTTTCCTTCTCTAAGGTGTAGTAACAATCCTGCAATATATGAATAACAAAGGCCCAAAGAACACTAATAATGTTTATTTTTCTTTAGTTATTTGTCCATCTATGGTATAATAACAATCTCTTAACACATGTATGTTATGGAGTGGTCATTTATTTTAAATGTTAACAATTCTGGATATTGTGAAAAAAATGTTGTGGCCTTGCCTCCAAGTATAAAAATAACAGGACTTATTTATAGAGTAATTTTCTGTAGACATTGAAGTTATTTGTAGAGAAATTTTCAAGAAAGGGACCTAACAGATTTTGTATATATTAGGTGAATTGACACTGGTAGTCTAATGAAAAAAAAAAAAAAATTAAATAATGGAATATTTTATTTCATCACTCTTCTCACTTTAATAAGAATATTTTAAAATCCTGTATTTAGCCAACATCTAATTTTAGGGAGTATAATGACCTTGGATAACTGTTATAATTTTTTAGCCATGTATCAAAGAAACTCAGTAGAAGATTTGAAACAATTACCATATTTTGCTCACTGTCACTGTGTCATATTAAATTTTACTCATCTTTGAGCATGCATTTTAAAAAATAGAGACAGTAAAATCACGACAGAATTTCCAAATATATTAGAATTTGTATGCCGTCTTGTCTTTCCAGAAAGAATCACAGTCTTTTTCATTCATTATTGTCCTCTGATTTTATGCCTACCATCATAAATCCATAAATGTGACCCTGTCAGGTGGGTGCTAAAATGTTATGCCTGCTTTTGAGAATCCTAAATGTCTGTTGGGTATGTGGCACATATGTGTGCCACTGGAAATAAACCTACCGTTCCCAAGCCCACATCCCATCAAATAAAATTAAGACCAACATTATTAACTAGAGAAGTTTACACAAAAAAGCCCCACCTACATTGAGTAGGTTGGGGGGACACAAGAGGCTGTGAGGGAACACAACTGTCCCAGCTGACCCCAACTAACCAAAGAGATATTCCACACCATATGATGATGTGATCAGCAATAAAAGCTGGTGGGAAGGAGCATTCAGGGTTACAGTATTTGTCTTCCCATGTAACCATCACCTGTGATGGAGCCCTTCTTTCCTGGAAGTGGCTAAACATCAGCCTGCTGGTGGGAAGCAGTGAAAGAATCTCATTTTAATGACTCCTGCTGTTCTCTCCCCCAGCCCATGGGGATGTGAGTGAGCAGGTCTGTGGGGTTTAGCCCAGCAGAAGTTAACCCTTTTTAAATGAGGTTAACTCGCAACAATAATGAACTAAAATAAAGCTGAATCACTTGTGTTATGTTTGACTGTGACTTTTATTGCAATTTTCAACACCTTTGCAAATAGAGAGATGTAGCCCTCACTTGCAATTTTTGAGTTCCTAAATGGAGCCTAGAGATAGAAGTTGCCTGCAATTCTAGGTGTGGAATGATTTATGTATTTACTTCTCTAGAATGATTTCTGATTATTTAATTAGTGCTGCCTATATTCAAGAAATATTGTATTCTTATAGTATTGGTTTCCTATAGCCAGAGTGATTTTTTTAAAAAATCATCAATTCAGTTGAAAGTTTACTGCAGAGTGTTTGGGAAGGAATTTACTTAACTATTAAAAACACTTGTTCTCACTCTGAAAAAGTGGGATTCTTCTTATTTCTGAAGGACTAACAAAGAAGTGTTTTGTATTCAGATTTTGAGGAAGCCATTTCTGAAGCAAGTGAATCCCCCAATCGTGAAGTATCAGGGATGGCAACAAGCTGAGTGTTCTTTATTTGAGGTATGTCTTTTATAAATGATGCTGTGACATCGTAAAAACTATTTGTGTGTATCATTCTTTGGAAAAATGATGACCTATATGACTTCCTGTGTAATAAGGACACTGAGAGCTGTGCTGTGTCATTTAGAAATCATCCAGAACTATTCATAGTAAAATGCTGGGGATTGTTTTATACTCATAATACTCTAATGAACCATTTATTAAAAAATATGACTGAAATCACTCCGACATCCTTCGGCTTTATGATGATCACTCCAAAATAGCAATGTAGGTCTTCAGACAAATAGATTTTAAGCCAATTAATGAAATTATTTTTAAAATTATAACAAATTGCAAATTCTGGCACAAATTCTTTAAGGGAAGAATGGAAGATTAAATCCCTCTGTGAAATTTTTTTTTTTGATTGTGCAGTGAAATACAGGAATTAATGTTTGATAGCAAAACATCTTTGATAGTGAAGAAAGATTTTTGGAATCACATGTGCTACAAAAAAGAAACAAACTGATGTCACAAAAGCTGTGTGTACAAATATTAACCTCTGCTCTCTTCTCCTCATTGGGATTACATACACATATTCTGACATTCAGTTTCAGACAATCCAGCCCAACGATGCAGAAATGAAATTATCTTCTTCCTGAACTGAATTTGTTCTCTTACCTTATTGAAGTAAAAGTTTAGAAATATTAACAATGCTTGATTTAAATTATATTAAGATATTGCAATATGAATTTAAATGGTAGCAGTTACATAATTCCTATGATATGAATCACTTTTGCCTGAGAAATAACTTATTAATTACAGCAGTTAAGTGTAATTATTCTGCCTCTTAAGGTACCTTATTATTGCTTTTTAACAATAAGGCAAATTTTGCCAAAGGTAATTATCATAACAATAATATAGCACACTTTTGATCTTGTTAGGAATACAATATAATCTTCATGAAATGATCTTTTCCATGTTAATCAGTCATTCACTGAGCTGTCTTTCATGTTTCTCACTCCTCTGAGAAGTGGATTGAAGCTTGTTAATTGGAGAGGCAGTGAATGATAGCAGAGAATGTATTGCTCTGTTTCAGGGTCTGATTTTGGCCAAATACTGAAATTCTTGCAAAAGCTGAATTCAATTTCTTTACAGTATTATCAATATTGCAGCTTTTTTAATAATTCACTGTAACCCCCCTCCATTTTCCCATTCCCAAACTCCTCAGAAGTATAAATTCATTACTGAATTGGTTTATCATCAGCTATTACCAAACATGAAGAGACTTCAGCTTTTTTGTCTTCTCTCTCTTTTTTTTCATTCTGAGTGTGTTGGATTTATATATTTTCTTGCATCTGGGCATTATTTCATTAAAAAAAAATGGCAAACTGCTATCTATTTTTAAAAAATCAAATTTTTTATAAAGTACATCTAGCAAATTTGTTTTTTATTAGAAGCTTAGACTTTGATCTTATTTTATTTTCTTTGTAACAAAGATAAGTTTATTAGTGATTTTGATATTTCCTCATGAACAATTGTCTTTCCCTTACATCTGTGTTCAAGTGAGATAAAAATGAAGCAAGCCTCTTGGTGAAAGAGACACTCTAAACCAATGGGGATGGATATCACTAAACCCTAAGAATAAGTTTATTACAGTAAATTTTTGTTTTTTGCTTATGACCTTGGAGATGTTTCTCTACAGATGTAAGACTGACAGTGAAGAAAAATGAAATTGAAACTAGTGGAACAAAACTGTTAATATTTTTACAGAGCTCCTGAATAATTGTTAAATTGTTTAAAATAAATATTGTATCTATAATATGACACATGATCACACCTGCTAACCCCCCAAATTATTACTCGCTTTGTAGTGAGATCTTTATCTACTGTACAAAGGTAATAGGGACAAGGCAGGTTTGAAATTTATGATCCAAATTTGTATAACTAGCAGCCCAAGCCTGTTTAGTGCTCTGTGTGTCAAATTTGACTGAGAGCATTTGACAGCCATAACAAGTGCTTAAATTTATAAAATTATGCTTTTTCTTAAAAGGTGTCATGGGATTTTGAAATAAGGGCTTTGATCTGTATTAATTCCTAGGTGTTAAAAAATGTGGATGGAAAACCAGTGTGGCACATGAGAGGAAGAAGTCTCTTAAAGGCCACCTGCTTCCCATAAGATAGTAAATGCTATCAATGTTTACAGATTTAATAAATATCTGCTGCCTATGTAATAAAAGTGTTGACATTCAGTATGTCTTCTTCTATTTTACATTTTAGTCTTTCTATTCACGCTTTTACAGAATTATTTGAAAGGGCCACCTTCTGGTTGTAGCTTAGTTAATTCAGATACTTAATGCTCATATTACTTACAAATCATTACAGAATGGTTATTTTGACTCTGTGAGACTAGTAGCATGTTAGTATTTAAATCAATTCTGATATGTATTGCTCAAAGTAGCATTTATGTTAGATGACTTTTGGTGTTGAAACAACAGTTATATTTCTATAATCAAGGTTTGATGGATTTTCTCCAACTTCCCAAACTGTTTATTTTATTTTTTTATAAGATTTTTACTCTAGAGATTTTTACTTGTGCATGATGTGGATGTATACTTTATTCAAAATACTTTTTTATTTGATCATTTATGCCATTCAGCTTTCATAGGTTTTATACGGTAAGCATCTAGAGGTTTGTATTTTGTTACTTAAAAAACAAAATATGAATTTAAAACTGGAGTTTGGCTGCTTTTTAGAATAGTTGCTTCTATAATGTGAAAAATATTCTTCATGGATATTGGTTTGGATTTTTTTTTTCATAATTATCTGTGCAACTGCAGGTAACAGCCAGGATGCTGAGTATTACACCAAAAATAAGGAACAATTATAAAGATTTGAAAATAGTAAAATTTCACTCCAGCAAGACTTTTACTACAATATAATAGTGTTGGTTTTTTTTTTAAGGTGTCAATCTTTTAGAAGCACCTTCGGTAAGTGAATTTCATATGCTGCCTGTGTGATTCTGAAAACATTTTATTATTATAATAAGTACTGAAAATGTATAGTTCGATTTTTATGATACATGAGAGAAATAATTATCTAGAATATATTTTTCTTAAAGTACTTAAGTTTTTAAAATGACAGGAAAATTTTGGTCAACAAGTTGACTATGAGCCAGCAATGTGACCTTCTTGTGGCCAAGAAGGCTGATGGTCTCCTGGGGTGCATTAAAAAAAGTGTGGCCAGCAGGTCAAGAGAGGTCATCCTCCCCCTCTGCTCTGCCCTGTTGAGGTCACATCTGGAGTACTGTGTCCAGTTCTGAGCCCCCCAGTTCAAGGAGGATAGGGAAGACTGGAGAGAGTCCAGCAGAGGGTTATGAAGATGATCAAGGGAATGGAGCGCCTCTCTTATGAGGAAACAGACCTGGGTCTGTTTAGCCTGGAGAAGTTTGAGAGGGGATTTTATCAATGCATATAAATATCTAAAGGGCATGTGTCAAGAGGATGGGGTCAGGCTCTGCTCAGTTGTGCCCAGTGACAGGATAGGGGGCAACAGTAACAAGCTGGAACACAGGAAGTTCCATCTCAACATGAGGAATAACTTTACTTTGAGATTGCCAGAGCACTGGAACAGGCTTTCCAGAGAGGTGCTGGAGTCTCTTTCTCTGGAGACATACAAACCTGCCTGGATGTGGTTCTGTCCGGCCTGCTCCAGGTGAACCTCCTTTGGCAGTGAGGTTGGACTAGATGATCTCCGAAGGTCCCTTCTAGCTCCTACAATTCTGTGATTCTCAAAATTAATTTTCATCCTCGAGGCAGTGCTTTTGAAATATGAGTGTCACTTCAACAGCTTATCTTCTTTCTGATACATTTCTATTTCACCATTCTACCTATATGTTTGTGGCCAAAATGTAGGCTTCTTTGAATAGGCAAAGTTCCATTGAAATAAAAACCTGGAAAGTCATTTAGACAGTAATTTTTTTTTTTCTGACGTATTGTGATTTTACAGAGAAGTTCTTTTCTCATATATGTGGGTGGAAACCATTATTCAGAGTTCCTAGAATTTAATCTACTCGTGTGAATGACATCCCAAAATTAAACAAATGATATCGATAGTAAAATGAAACTTGCATGCAGTAAAAGAGAAGCCGTAATAAAACATGTAAACCAGATCTTGTCATTCACACAACTTACACTTAGAGGTAACTTTTCTTTGGCTTTTATTAGATACTGTTTAATTTCAGTGGTAATTAAAATGCCTTTTTCTGAGATGTAGAATGGATTACAGCCCCCATCAAATCAGAAGTTGCCCTCCCTCTCCTGAATCTGATCATGCTCGCTTTTTGGAAATAAAAAGGTTTTAGGAAAGCAAAGAAATGTATTCAAGGTAAACACTGCATATTACTTCCACTTGCACTTCTATGTTTTTAAATCCTTCACTCTTTGGTGATACTGGATTATTATGGGGTGCCATTCGTCTCAGGTCTCTGATTGGCCCGGTTAGCAATCCAGCTCAAGCACACCACTGCCCTTTTCAGCAGGAGTGGAGAGGATGAGGTGATAGGCGCCCTTATCTTATCGCAGCTGATAATGGGGATACTGTTGGATGCATACATTGATCCGTAGTTCAGACTATGAGATGAAGGATTGTTTTCAATATCGTGCAGCACTGACTGTATTTGGAACACAGCTGTAATATTAGAAAGTCAAACAAAGTGATTCTCTTGTTATTTTTTTTAAAGGAAAAAACCTCTAGGTTCACAGCCTAAATGCTTTTGAAGGTAAAGGGTATTCTACCGGGGCAGCAAAGTTGTTTATTATGTGAAAGTTCAAATCTGAATACCTTCATTAAAAACACCAGTAGGAGTGTGCTGCATTATGCCAGTGATTCTGTCATATCTTCCCATTGAAACTGATGGCATGACAAAAGAAAAATAACAGAAAACTAGTCCAAAATGACAATGAAAAAAAAAAAATCTTACTGAAATAAACAGAAGCTTTATTTGTTATTTCTTTAATTAAGCCTGGGATTTCATCCCCTTCTCTGAGTGGGGACATAGCACAGACACTACTGCTTGAGTAGGAAGGAAAATCAGAACTGTGATTGGATTAAAGGCAGTGTTAAACTTCTGCATTCTCTCTTGTATTTTTAAGAGAAGATATTAAAACACTAAATAGCTGTCTTCACTGAGGAAAAGGTGACTGGCTGCCAATCAGTTTAAGATATTCCATGTACATATTCATATTATTAGGAGGACTCCTTGAGCAAGATAAAATATATCCTGAGTAGTTCTACGAACTGTAATAATATTCAGCGGCATGGGATTGTCAGCAGATTTAGGGGGAGGAATGGAAGAAGGTTCAAAAGAGATGGATGAAGAATTAGAACACAATGATTAACATGCCATGCTTGATGAGTTTAGTGTCTATTAATAGTACAATCAGAGTAAATTCTGCATTGTTACCGCAGCAAGCATTAGCATAGCTCTGTTGCTCTACATAGCAAGTACCGTGTCAGGAATCAAGTTGAAACACCATACGTTTTTAAATTTAAAAGGATCAATATTATTCAACACAAATATATAGAAAATGATGGAGCTCTGCAGAAGAAGTAAAAGAAGAATCCTTGTTATAACTTAAGATGGGCAGCCACTTCTAGAAATAATGGGATGTGATAATGCTGCAAGGACTGCTTTTTAGTTTTGAGAGTTGTTTCTCAAATGAGGAAAAGTCACTGCTGCATTAAAGAAGAAATTATGAACAAAGTCGATGTATACTTGCAGGGTGATAAACAGAATAGAAAATGTGTTTGTGTCACCTTTATATCTGTTATTCTTAAGAATCAGACTTTTGCTTGAATACATGCTGATATCTGAGAGTTTGACATCATCTCTGAGATATGTACAGTCTCGTACATAGTACACACTAAGGCTAGATAAAACTCAGATTTTCACTCTGGCAAGACTCTTATGAAAACTTGAAAGCTCTGTCTCGATGCAATGTGGAGTGAAGAAAACTGTTTGAAATCTAGAACGTTAATGGCCCAATATTATTATTTCCTATCCATCTTTATTTCTGAATATCTTCCATGTTGTTCTTTTTCATTTATCTCTATGGTTTGTTCATGCCTATAAACAGAATACAGAAGATTCATTTTTTAATGATCAATTTAATAATAATTAAGATGCTCAGTAATAGGATCTACTAGTAATTAGAAGTGTAAATAATTACAAATAGAAAGAGGTAAGGCTCATGAGAGCCTCCTACATTTGATTTGGAGGGAAAAACAATTAAAAGGGTTATTAACTGCATTAAGGACATGTTAATGAAGGAGAAAACATTCCACAAAGTTTTCTTTCTTGGCTACAGGCTGAATATTTCAGTTGTGTTCAATAATCTATTTTGAATAATGTGAAAGAACAGAGTCTTTTTCATAACATTACTCACAGGCCTACATAACAGTCATGTTCCTCTTGCTGCTGAGGTAGTTTTATTGTCTATGTGTCACCATAGCTGAGTTGTCATTTTTAAGGCAAATCTCATAACCCTTTTGTAACTCTAGCTTGACACTTAATTAGACTTGGCTGGTCTGATGAGGTTGCAGCAGTAATTATGTCTGCATATCCTTTTTCACATGAAATATTTAGTTATTAGCCATTGTCAGCTACTTTGGCCTTTTGAGAAGAGGGAGCCAGCTAACAATTCTAACAGCTATTTCAAATGTCTAATTATCTAATGCATATCTAATTCAAACCTACACGTGGACATTGCTAAACATTCTTAGATATGTTGAGAAAAGTCACCTGAAATAATTGAGAAGTCTAGCCAATTTGTAGGTATCTGCCATATTGCAAGTGTAAGCTTGACACACCATTCTAATTACAGGGTGCATTTGTCTGTAGCTGGATCTTACACAATGCTAACTGACAGAGATGACACAGAATGGCTTTACCATAAATACCAAATATTACACTTTCCACCAAGTACTGTGTCTCATACAGCATGGAATTATATCCATAGAACGCAGTATGCAACTATTGATGACAGTGAGTATTTTTAAACTGTAAAATGAGTATCGATTAAATACATCAAAAGTGATACTATCTACTCCCTGTCAATTAGCAAAATTTTTTTACATCATAAATTGCCTATGTATTTCTTGCTTGTTATTTTCACCTGCTTTTCATTGACTTTATAATTCTAGAAATGTTTTTTCTATATCAGTGAACTTTTGTTTATATTCCTGCAACCATTGTTAAATCAATGAGATGGTACTCCCAGTTTGTTGTGATCAGAAGATTGAAGCTGTACATTTAAAAATATTGTATATGCCTTGTGCATTCTTCACGTGTTAAAAAACAATACTTTGCACACTATTAGCAAGGGGGCAATTGAATTCATAACACATAAGTTGTTGAGTACTATATTTTACTATATTTTTGTGCATTCTTGAAACACTGTCTCCCCCTGCATATACAAATTAGTTAGAAGAGACAATTTACATGATTTCAGCCTTCCTGATATGCATTGCCAAATACTCAGAAGTCAGTTTAATACTTTTTTGAAAAGAAACTGCTGTGGAGATTACCACAGCATTAGCCATTCCTTGCCTGACTTTACAGATATACAGATATATGACTTGATTGGATGTAGGGATGACTTAAGTCAAATGGGAGATCTGAATGGCTCAAAATTAAGGAAATTTTAATTAGAGTTTTTGAGATGTATCTAAAAATTCATATTTGTGGGGGACCATGATAGTTTTATCAGTCTTCTAGCTTGTTTAGTGTTCTTCGTATTATCCTGCAAGTAAAAGGAGTAGGAAATAGTGTAAACATTAAAGTGTATTCACATAACTTATAATTTGTACTGTAACCATACTTCTGGATGCATTTTTAGCCATGTTTGACAGCAGACAGAAGAGATAGGATGGGCAGTTTTAGGTCTTAATTCTACATGCTAGCAATTTTCTCCACTGAGAAGCAGCAAACCTGTGTTTGGAATGGGATGCGTGGTATGCACTGAGTGCAGTGTTTTAAGAGCTGGCATCCAGCCATCTTGATTTATGTAGTATCAGCTGTTAGACAAATTTATGTGACACTGAGCTAAACATTAATCATAGTTTAATTGAGTTGATTTACTGATACAAGGCAAAGAGAGAACATCTTCCATGCAAGACAGGTATCTTACTATTCCAGATGTGCTGTGAAGAACGGACTTTCTCCTTTAGGAAAATAGTGAAACATACCTTAAAAGACAAAGGTATAACCTATAGCACAGATTCAAATCTAAAGCTCCAGTAACTCAATAGAGAAAGGATTAATATAATCACTGCTTTCTAGCAACTTCTGAACAGCGATGTTCTCCAAAGGGGAGGGCCAGAACCTAATTTGTCATTAATTTCTTCATATTAGGAGGTTTATTCATTGAATATGTTTGGCTTACAAGACATAGAATCACTTGAGATCTTCTGAAATCCAGTGCTTTGAACAGCTCTCCAGCCCAAATTATGAATTAAAAAATGACATATCAGAACAGAAAATTAAAGGGTAATAAATCTACTATGCAAGTTGTTTAAAGTGCTATACTTTGTTTTTAATTTTCCCTTATTTATTTGTGCCTTCTTAAATAATTTCTGATTGGTCAGTTTCTGCATAGTTCACATAAATTATACATGCTTTAAATATTATTTACATTACATTTTAGGAAACTTTTAAAATTAATTTCAGTATTTATTTGGGCTGTCATGAAGGTTCACACAGTCATGTAAATATGTCATACAGCCATATGATTATACTGTGGTATAGTTCACTCAGGTAGTACAGTGTCCTATTTTCCTTTCATAGTAATTTAACTCTACAGGCTAAATTTTAAATAAATGGATGTGAGCTACCTGGTAGCCAGGTATAGTATTGAATAAATGGGAATGAAGCTGCTTGATTTGTTGTAAGAGGAGCACAAGGCAAAAGAAAAATAAAAAACAAAGTTTTGAAAGCACCGTAGAACAATTTCTAGTTACTCTGTGTTTTCTTGACTCTTGTTCCTTTAGGATAGCTGAAGCAATTCAGTTTCATTGTTCCCTGAGTATCTCATGAATATTTCAGTTCCAAATGGTTGAATGTTGTTTTTATTAGTCCATTTAGATTGCAGCACAAATATATTTTCCTGCATGTGGTTGAGATTTGGAATTAGGGAATATTTGTGGCATGAGGCAATGAACAAAAAGAAATGCATACTATACAGTTCAATACAGTTGCAACAATTGAGTGCTTTTTACAGTTCACACTTGCAGTGCTTCACAGACCTGGGACTTGACCTACCGTACCTTTTATTTTATATTTTAATACTCATTTCTTGACAATACTGTACTGTCTACTTCCATCACCCTGAAAAGTCATCAGACTGTGAGAGAAAGACTATACTCCATTTCTTTTTATCTTTACAGTGTGGTTTTCCTGTTTCCTTTTTCAGCTGTCTTCAATTTACTGGTGGACATCCCTGAAAGGAGGGATGAGCCTCCAGCCTCAGAGATCCCTGAGCCACCAGCAAGAAATACTTGTAAAGCATGTTTCTCGTGCATGATTTTGATTCCTTTTTTGTAACTGATTGTGTGCACAAAAAGTGGGTAGTTGTCTGTGGACAAATTGGCACACAGATCAGATCCCCATCCCAAAGACATAATAACCTAAATTATTAAGATGCCAGTTAAAAAAAAAAAAAGAAGAGAGGAAGATTTAGACTGGTTAATATATCCATGCATAGTTTTTTAAGGTTGGGGGTTTCTTTTGAGTTCTTCATCTCTTTTTGATTGTTGGTTGTTTTTTTTTTTTAATATTTAATTACTATCCTCCCTTATTTGTTATGTTAGGAAGGTTTGGTTCTTTAATAACTAAGGCAGACAAGAGTCCTCAGAATTTCCCTCTGGCCAGGTTTCCTGAAATATATGGCAACACGAAGGCAAGTTTCAATGTGTAGTTTCCAAAGCAGCCTATTTTAAAATACTTCACATTGCTAATGAAAGGCAGGATATTACAAGGAACAAAATCCCTTATGTAATACAGCCTGCTAGAGTTTAGCCTGCAGCAGTTTGTTAGGTACTGGCATCCAGTCTAAATAATCAGGTTACAGAAATGAGGAGAAGATTCGTAAGGAGTGGTTTTAGCAGTGGAGATGTCAGGTAATGACAAGACCCAGAGGCCAGAAATTGATAGATACTGTTCCGGCATCCAGAGGTAGCTGTCTTGCTTCTGGAATTTCTTCTGGGTCAATAGAATGTAATTAGGTTGTTGATGGATCACCTAGTTTGCTGTGTTGACCTTGATCCCCTTTGGGGTTTATATCTGATTCCAAGAAATTAGAACACCTTTGTCTGGGGCTAGGATAAGATATTTTGTGAGTCTGCCTCCCATGAGATTTATGCATGGCATTCTTCTGTGGTAAACAATTTTCACCCATCCTCCTAATCTTCTTTTTTTACCACAATATAGTCGCCCTAGGGACATATCATACTTATCCACTAAGCAGCATCTGTTGGAAAATCAGAGCTAAAATTTGCAGCATCTCTGTCACCAAGAAAAAAAAATCATGCAGGTTTTAATATGTTCATGCATAAGTTAATTCTTTAGGAAAAGGGCCTTAAGCCATATATATAAAAAAGAGCATCAATGGAATATTGTTAGTGGCAATCAAATCAGATGTCTCTGAAGGGTGTCCAGGCATGTGCATTGGAAAGAGCACTATTCTGTCCTCATTTCCTTTGCTGGCACAAGCAGCAGTCTGCTGATTTTCAGATAATTAAGGATTGCATGATGAAGGCAACAGGCATATTATTTGATAGAAAGGTTGAGATGAAGGTGCCAACTAAATCTGGAAGATTCTGTAATTTGATGTGACTGCTGTCAGGAACACAAACTTGCTGAAATTAGATCTACTGGCTACCACCAGAGTAGTTGGTGAAGTGAAAAATGTACATGCAGGGCTTAGATGGGTTTCCTGAAGTAACTGATTGTATATTTTCATACATCACTCCGGGGCTGAGAAGTACAGTGTTAACCTTCTGGGTACCAAAGCTGACAATTTTCATTCGATAAAATTCTAAAGCATCAATGGTCTTAGCTGGTTTGGATCCCAACCACCGAAACAAAAGGAAAACCTAACATCTTTCCAAAGCTTGGCTCTTGGTATCCTTTATTGAACTGTCAGTGCTGTAAGTAGAACATACCTAACTGATAGCTAAAAGGAGACCAAATGAATATAATTTTGCAGGATATTCTCAGTAATTTAGCATGTTTTATGAACCTAATTATTCCCAGAGGAGATGTAGAGAGAAAATACCTGATGAGGTTGTAAATCTAATAATCAATTGGGAGCAAAAAGACCTGCCCTGTTCCCGCCCCATTCTCCTCCTTTTCTCTTGTGTACACACACCTGAAAGTAGTGGAATGAGGCTGGAGGCCTATCTGACCCAGTCCCTGCTCTTCTTGATTGTACAAATCCAACATTCAAACAATGAGGACCCTCTTGCATTGTTTCATGTCCTTTGGTTTCAAGCTGGTAGTATAGGATAAACTATAGGAGTGCCAAAGTAAGTTCATGTGTGCTGAAGATGCAGCTGAAGACAGCAATATGTCTATTTTGTTGGTGCTGGTTCTGTAGGTATCTTTCTTCTGATGGCTGGGCAGGAGGTGTCAGAGGGACCAAGACCGTCTTGGAACTGTGGTGATGTTCTGGTAGCTGTTGATTGCCTCCAACTCTGGCCTGGGTTTCAGCTCAATGCTTTAAATCTGATACTTTTAAGAAGTAAATGGCCTCTTATAACTTCATCAGTAATCAGTTCTGCAGCAGCTAGTTTATTGATTCAAGAGTTCATTGGCATCATATTTAAGGAGCAGACCCTCAGAATGGTTGAAAAAGCAACAAACTGAAGCTCGCTCTGAGAAGAGCAAATGTTTCAGCATAGTAACAGGTCCATTTGTTACAAATTATTTTCATGTCCCATATACACCAGATTATCTACTCCTACAAACAATTTAATCTAATATATCTAATGGACTTTTTATGTCATGCATACAATGACACCTATATATGCATTTTTACAGATGTTTATAATATGTTTCAATTAAATATGACCAGAGACTTTAAAAACTCCAAACTTTGCTTTACTTTCTCAATTAGTGTACAGTAGACACACTCCTTTTACTCTGTTCTGACATGTTTGGGTTTTTTTATTTTATCCTGACTTGCTTTTTTGTTGGTTTGTTGGGCCAGAAAACACATTGAAAGTGCTGGATGTATGGGTAGATTTCCCATAACTGATCTGGGATTTGTCTTAGGTCTTACTGTGCTTTGCAGAGATTTTTACTTTATGTATCCTTTTCAATAAATTCCAATTTTAATTGTCTTAAAAAAGAAGCTTTGAACTGAGTAGGAAAAATCTGGCTTTGGTCATCAGGGTGAAGTCGAAACCTGCCATCTCTCTGAACCTCATTATGTTGTATGATCTACTGGAGTAATACACAATTGTAGTATTTTCCCTGCTAAAAGACTTGAATGGTATATAGGCAAATTTAAAACAGGACTGAGTTATGGTTTTTGGCGTTGCATTTCAAAGAAATGCAAAGTACTTTTTTCCTGGTTAGGATAGTAAAGGTATAAAATCTCTGTTATTACTAGGTCTGTAGGTGATGCTGCAGACCACAGCGAGAAAGACAGTCCTCTTAAATAACAACGAAAAGCCTCCATGGAGCTGCTGTCACTTCTGAGGCAACAGAAGCAGGGATGTTGCTGCCATGTTTGTAGCATTGGCTGTCCAACACGCAGCACTCAGCAATGAAAAACAAAAGCTCTGGCAGGTTGTGGCTCCCTGGCTTGAGGGAAGAGCACAAGTGGAATCTACAATTTGCTGTCTTGCCTGTTTCTGCCTTCCTACAAATATGTGACATACCTTTCTCAAAACTACTGTTAAACGCAAGAGCTTGTGGGCTCTCTGCAAGGAGTCTAGACTGGGGATTTACTTAATCCACATACCCTTTTATGTTAATACTGTAGGGAATAAAACTCGTCTTGTACCTCATTAATTTTTAATAGCCACATTATGATTTACAGGTTCACAGTTTTTGTTACTACATGCAGCAACATTTAATTAGAAAGAAAGCTTTTAAACAAAATAATCTAGTTTCTGTTCAATACAGTGGTGATTTATACAATTGTGGGTTTTCTGAAACTGTATACAGGTAATTCCTTCAGCCAGGGAAGAAGGGATATGTCAGCATGCAAAGGCTACAACTACTTTAAGAAGCTATGAGGGGATGGCAAAAAATTTGGAAGGCAGGCTGGAAAAATACAGTAAACTACCTATTAACTGCCTAGTTACTAATCCTCTGAGCCACATATGGCTACAGGCTTAATGAAGGCAATAAAATGTGTGCCATTCGCATCTGAGGTAATTACAGGGATACTACAGTTTTTCAAAAAATATTAATTTTATTAATATTAGGTATGATAATGCACAGAGAAAATTTGTAATACAAAAGTAATGGCAAATAGGATCAATAAAAATACATTAATGTCATTTCAATTAATGCAAACATTTGTTTTATGAAGCTCCATTTTTACCCTAAAATTCATTTGCAAATGAGTTACTGAAGCTAAAACTGGTATGTGGGCCTGTACATGTGTAAAACAAAAATATGAGACTTAAATATTTGTAAGATATCTGATTTACTTGTGGTTGCAAACTGGAATGTAATTCACGAATGCAGTCTTATTCACAGTTGCATAGATCAGCTACCTACCATTAGATACTATAAAAATAATACTGTCCAGTAACTGTTCAGTATCACTTCCCTTTCAAATGGCATGCTTTATGAAAATAGGCCATTACAACAGTGTGTTTTACTTCTATTTTTTTTGGTCTTTTTGCTTCTTTGATTTTGTTTTTTCTCTAATACACTATTTTCTGTCCTTTAAATCAGTAATATGTAGTCTGGGCTTTTATAGAATCATACAATTGTCCAGGCCGGAAGGGACCTCCAAAGGTCATCTAGTCCAACCTCCCTGCAGTCAGCAGGGACACCCCCAACTAATCCAGCTTGCCCAGGGCCTTTTCTGTGTCTCATAATCTATGAATCTCCTAAAATTATTAGGTATGCATATGTTTGAAGTAGGCATCATTTACTCTACTGTATACGGATAACACAACTTTAATTGCAAAAAGTGCTAAAATTCTTGTTCGAAGAGGTTAAAATGTTTTAGTCACAAATCCCCCTTCTAAATCTAGAAAAATAAACTGAATTCTATTATATTTTGAGCAAGTTCTGAGGGGTGTTGCAGTTCCCAAAACAGTGTGCGGTACCACTGAGTTCGTAGGGTGTAACTGCTGTAACTTTACTTGGAAGATCCCCATTCTAGGGCTGTGTCCATTTATAAATCTTAAGAGGGTGCTAATTAGGTCCACACCCTAATTTACTCCTGTCGTTATTGAAAACAAGAATCATTCTGGAACATACAAAAATGACTAATGAAGGGAAAAAAGGAAAAAGAATCAAAGCAAAAGACTAATACCCATAGAAAACCTGAAAAAAAAAAAAGTCTTCTAAGCATTTTAATTAGGTAAATAGCTATTAACCCTGAAGATCAAGCTTTATAGTTCATTAAACTATATCTTTTTTAAAATTGCTCTTGTTAGATTTTCCACTGAGGCAGATGAATTCAAACATGGCTGCAGGCATAAGAAGACTTGGAATGCATGTCCATTAAACTGACAAACAGCTTGCCAGATGGAGCCAATGGAAACAACCCTTTTCCTGACAACTGTAAATGCTGCACAGTGATTAAAATAATGAGATTGAACTGCTGCAGTGGCTGCAGCAGAGTTCTGTGATTGCATTTGAAGAAGGTTCCAATATTTGTTGTAATGCATGCTTCTCTCACTGTCTGAAGACCTTCACATTGGAAAAAAAATCAGAATTGGATAATCTGGGTTATGAAGTTAAAGTAGTCAGGTCAGTAGTAAATATGACAAACTAAGATATTTTAGTTAATATCCATATATTTGTTTCTGCAGTTGTGGAGTTTTATTACATGAAAAATTTGTGACGTTGAAAAGTGGTGCAGTATTATGAAGTATCCAGGTAGAACTGATGAAATCACAAGCCTAAAATTTCATTTAAAATTTTTCATTCATTCATTCTTAGGCACCTCAAAGTAGAGGTAGCTGAAATTTTCCATGGGGAAGCTTTCCCTTTCAAAATTTGTTTTCATTGAATGTAGCGAGAAATGTAAATTCTATCTAAAAAGTTGACATTCCCCCACCCCTCCTCCCCAGGGAGGTGGTGGAGTCACTGTCCCTGGAGGTATTTAAGAAACGTGTTGACATGGCTCTTCAGGGCATGCTCTAGTGCCCAAGATTATTGGTCTGTGGTGGGGTGTGTGTGTGGGTCTTAGTCGGTGGGTGCTTTTTTTTTTGTGTGTGTGTGGGTTTTATGGGTTTGTTGGGGTTTTTTGGGGTGGTGTTGGTTTTTTATTTTTTTTTTAAGGGTTTTTTGTGGGGTTTTTTGTTTGTGTGTGTGTGTTTGGCTTTTTTTGTTTGGTTGGTTTTTTTAATGTGGTTGGACTCGATGATCTCAAAGGTCCCTTCCAAACACTAAGATTCTGTGATTCTGTGATTTCTGTGGGACATGTAAGTATCCTCAATGGAAGTGTAATAATATAATGTTGATATAAGGAATATGAAAACAAGCATGAGTCTTTTACTATAAGAACAATATTTTTTATGTTGTTTAAATATTTTTTCGTGTTTTTACTCCACAAGTTATGTTTTAATTGGGCTCACTGCAAGTATAGCCATAAAGTACTTTTTTTGCCTGATTTTATTTCTTAAATTAACTCTTGATTTTTTTTGTCCTCTTTACGCATAACAGGCAAAGTCACATGTTACTAAAGTTATAGTCCTAACCATTCTGTTTTATACACAAACTACATAATACCTGAGCAGCAGAAAAACATCTTTTGATTTATAGGTCCAGATGACCTATATTTTATATTATATATGTTTTTAATTATTTTTTAAATATATATATATACACACACCTTTTTTTTTAAGAAAAGAGGTCTTTTGTTGTTGCCGTGAAAGACTAAGTAGCAATGAAGTATAGATTTATGTTCTTTGTTTGAAATATGGGGCAGCGGCAGTGGTGTAAATCATAATACCTCTATTAAGTCTATAGAGTTAAATTAGTATACAGGCACTGAAATTGAAATCAGAATTAGGTTCAGCCTACACATTACTTATTTAAATCCCTTCATGATTATTTTTAATTTCTTATCCAGACCCATCTAAAGTCAGATATGTGACTGCTTTTTGAAACTAATGACTGGGGTTTTCTGGGCAGTGATATAATAAAATTGGTAATTGAGTACACTAAAAATAAGAACAGTTACAAATGTTGTGCATTAGGACCTAAACTGAAGAGCTGAATGAAGCCTTCCACTATTAGAACAGTTTTATAATGTAATACTCTAACAAATGGCTTTAAATTTTCCTTGAAGAGATCTGGCATAGTGTATGGGTATTGCATAAGTCATAATAGAAATGTCATTGAACTGCGCGTGATTTAGTGGAGCTTTAATATAGGTGAAATGCTTTGTATCACACTACCAGGCATGGAACCTATACTGCTAGATACTATCCTGAGAGGTCCCACGCAGACAGAAATATAGTGCTTCTTGTCTAGATCCCTGAATTCGGAGTTATAATAGCCGTTTAGCAAAGGTATTTCTGAGTAGATTTAGACTGCATTTTTTAATTTGGTTTGGTGATTCTGGGGGAGAGTGCCTATTACACTTAATTTAAAAATAAAGACTGGAACTAGAAGTTGTTACACTCTTTGCAAAGATAACTTCTCATTTATTCAGGCTCCATCTGCTGTCACTCAGGTAATGTATTTGGCTCCAAATTCAGAGGCTCAGATAACTGAGCTAGGACTCAACTGAACTTTTAACCGTGAGGCTCAAGAAGCAGTAATTTTGAAATAATATATATATTTAAACACAGCGTGTTGATTTACTTGCTATGCCCTATGTCTTTGTATAACAGAAAGAGTTTGAAGTCTATCAGCAAGGAAGTGATCCTATATTTGGCACTGATGAGGCCCCACCTTGAGTACTGTGTCCAGTTTTGGGCCCTTCACTTAGAGAAGGACTTTGAGGTGCTGGAGCGAGCCCAGAGAAGGGCAACAATTCCTGGTGAGGGATATGGGAAACAAGCCTTATGAGGAGCAGCTGAGGGAACTGGGATTTAGTCTGGAGAAAAGGAGGCTGAACGGATACCTTATCACTCCCTACAATTACCTGAAGGGATGTTGTAGAGAGCTGGGGGGTGGTCTCTTCTCCCAAGTAACAGGCAATAGGAGAAGAGGAAATTGAGACAGGGGAGGTTTAGATTGGATATTAGGAAAACATTTTACACTGGAAGGGTTATCAAGCATTGGAACAGGCTGCCCAAGGAAGTGGTTCAGTCACTATCCCTGTAGGTATTTAAAAGATGGGTAGACGTAGTACTTAGAGATATAGTTTAGTGATGGTTCTTGTCAGTATTAGATTGATGTCTGGACTAGATGATCTGAAAGATCCCTTACAACTTAGGCAGTTCTATGATTCTAATAATATTATTTATAGTCCTTCAAGCCTGCAATCTCCACCCTCAGCACCCTTTCTTGTTAAATTTGAGCAAGATTCCATCAGCTCCCCAAAGTCCTGTGGTGATACACAGAGTCCCTGAAGATACTTTTGATGGCAATTAGGATTTCTTACAACCAGTACTTTTTGGAGAAATATATATTTCTTACTGGTTGTCCTGCATGTTTTCTAATTCTGCATGGTCTTACTAGTTTATACATTATTTATAATCTTTGAAAAGAATAAGAGAGGTTTCTAACCATCATAACCAGTTGGACTAGATCATTGTTGTAGGTCCCTTCCAACTGAACTATTCTTTTTATATTCTGTAACCACATCTTCATTACGTGTTAAAGACATTTACTCAAGTTATGAGTGAAATTTTCATTCTTTGCAGGGAAAACAGTGAAAATTTTCCTGCTTGTGAGTCCTATAAATTGTGACCCCTATAATATGTTAAGGACCCCTTTTTCAATTACAAGAATTAGAAGAAAGAATACAGTTCCACATCTGTTACTTTTTACATCATATAATATTTGAATATTCCCAGACAGAATGCCATGAATTACAAGCTGAGTTTTAGCTATATCTGCAATGGAGCTTTTTTGTTCCTTTGCATAGTATCTGTAATAAACAAACTATTGAAATGAAGAATAGGATCAGTTATACTTTTGGCAGTACTTCCAGTTTCAAAACTGTGGGAGTCAGCATCCATAAATCATTTAAGAACTGTCCAGCAAGCAAAAATGAAATTAGTGAAGCTATTTTTTAAACACATTAAAGAGAAGAATTACAAATACCATTTTAAGCATAGCATAAAATGGGTTCAAAATTTTCTTGGTGTGAATGATTCCTTTGGTAAAAGTAGCATCTCTCAAGGATCTTTGATCTTTTCTTGCTGAACATAAGTTGCTCAGTATTTCTGTCAAAGCCTTTGCTGTATAAACAGGAGAAGTTTTCTTTTCTATGGGTATTCACAATATTTTAAATTATATTTGTGAATATTTTTATCTGCTTGACTCTCTTGTTTGGGTAATGAAGTTATGAGCTTTTTTATCAGTGTCCATAGAATAATTTCAATTGATAGTTTTCCACATACCTTTGTAAGACTTCTGTATATCAGAAAGATTCTTACAAATAACACTGACTGACCTGAGTAAGCAAAGGTAGGAGTACATAAGGAAGGGAAAGATATGAACACCTTTTGTTTTCAGTTATATTCGTATCCTTCCTTTGGCCTAAAATCTACCTGGATCCAAAATGCTATTGTATCCTGTGTAGCTTACACATTCTGCTTCCCAGTACTTTATTCAATAGTTAATGTGAATTACCTATTATTCTAGAGCAAAATCAAAAGAAAATATTACAATATTTCTTTCTTTTAATCAAGAAGCTCTTAAATATCACTGAAAAGCAGTATGTTACATTTTGGGTTTAATCCAACTTCAGTGATATATATTGGTTTTATTAAGACAAAAAAAATCCTTTTTTTTTCAGCTTCACAGACTAAGAACATCATATTTACTTGTATTTTCCAATCGATGAATTGAATAACGAAGTACCTACTTTTCAAGAAGTTTTTAATAACATGAGGATAGCATTAAGTGGTGCACACATTTTGTATGTGTCGCTCTTCAATCCAATGAAATAATAATGTGTTGAGGCAAGATTGTTTCATTAGAACTACATGGCATTCTTTTCCTTACATGGAAACTTTTCACTCAGTATGATTTCATTAGAACTGATAAATCAATGAAAATGAATAAACAGCTTCAGCTGATCTTATTCTGACCTGTTCAACTATGAAATGTAAACTGGATGGATCACAAACCCCATATTCACTACATAGTAAAAAATAAGTAAAAAAACCCCACAAACCTAATGAATGACATCAAAACCTGAAAAATGTATAGGTAACCTTCTAAACTCAGATGATAAATGTTCCTGACAAGAATACTTCCATACAAGAATGCCATACTACTATATGATTCCATACTAGAATCATAGAATAGTTTGAGTTGGAAGGGACCAGGCTGTACAGATCATCCACCTGGTCACACCTCACACAGCATTTCTTGCTGCTGCTGTTACCAGCAAACAGCTCTGGTGCTGTCTGCAGCCCAAGACCTGGATGCTACATGTTTTTGTGGGAGCTCTGTCTGGCTTATTACATGCATTCTGCCGAGTGCATTCCGGTGGGTGGATACCAGAGAGGACATGTCCCTGGAACATGTTGGTTTGTGAGGTCAGACAGGGAGTCTGTACCTGGGCCATCCTGATGCAGAGGAGCACCCAAACGATGCTGGCACCTGTGGGACTCATCCTGTTCTTGCTGGTGGTGGGTGGCCGGTGTGAGGATGCAGTGGCAGCGAACGTGGGCCGTCACACCATGAGCCGCATTGCCAAGCTGTTGTCTCCCTCTGAGTGCCACCAACTCCAGAAGTGGCTGGCGTTGCCCAACAAAGAACTAGAGGAGCAGGAGCTGGAGCAGCCCTCAGAAGAGAACAACGCCAATCGCCAGGACCTGAATGGACCCATGGGATGCTTGGAGAGCCTAAACAGCTGGCTGAGGACAGCAGGAGAGATGGAGACCTGGGACTGGCTGGTCCATGGCCTCCGCCAAATCGGGCGCCCTGACATCGCCCAGGAACTTGGGAAAAACCTGAACCAGGACAGGAGCCTGGAGTTGCAGAGGAGCCTGGAGGAGTACAGCCGCAGCGTGCAGCACTTCACCCACTCCCTGCTACTGGAGGGCAAGCGGCGCAGCCAGGCTCGGGGGAGAAGGGCCCCAGATGGGTACCTGGGGGACCTGCGCTTTGAGAGGCGATTGCCCCCCCCGTACACCCGCAGCCTCCTAGGCTGGGTCAACCCCTTGCTATTTGGCATCCTGGGGGGCTTCCTCACCTCCTTCCTCTTTGCCATGGTCACCCTGTACTTCTCCTGCGGGACACTGGGCATCTGATTATAGCCACCTGCATTGCTCTTATTAAGATTAAAATCTATATTTTAATCAAAAAATCGCTTGCATCAATCCAACCAGCTAGAAGCGGCATGCAAGTATTTGAGAAGAAAGGGAAGGACAAATAACCCTAAGTGTGGCTTTAAAAGACAAGTGAAGCAGTTAACTATTTCTGTAATACTTTCTTTTTTTTTTTTTTTCTAAATGAAAAGTTAGAGAGTGCCATTTCCTGAAGGACCAATGCAGGCAGTTTCTGGCACAGAGATGCTCCTCTCAAGGAGGCTCCTAACAGTAAATGAAGATCAGTCAGGGCTCAGCAGCCACTGAGGGAGGCTGGCATACAGCATTATGCTTTACTAGAAGAGACAAGCAAGAAACCTTGCACGCTGTCTTGTAAAATGAATAGCATAATAAATTACAGAATAGCAAATGAATGGTTAATGACTGAGAAAATTTGACTGACAAATACACGGAGCATGAGTAAGAGAAATGAATCTTAAAAGCACTGTATTAAGCTAAGTAAAAGAGTAAGGAAAGAGTCACTGTTACACTTCTCTGCAGCCTACTTCTTCTCAGTAACTTCCTTTGGAAAGCAGAAGTTTCTGTTATTGTTCTGTTTTCAGTTCACCTCCCAAGGCAGGTGTTGATCTGTCTTTCTAAATACAACCTCAACATTCATGGATAAACATGTTAAAATAGTGAAAAGGTAAGGATGAAATCCCAGCTCCACTGAACAAAACTCCTTCTGTTTTCAGTAGTATCCAGAATTTTTCTCTGTGATATGCAGCTCTGCAAATAAATTAGCGTTTTGATTTCAGAACTGTAAGCATAAAAGTCCAAAGATATCAATGCAAGAAGGTCGCGTATGTGTTGATTTTGTAGGTTCAGGCAGATGGAGCTCTGTTTAAGAAAAAGTTCTTTAAGAGGCTGCTTGAGAACTCAGCATATCCAGTTCAGCATATAATTGTATTTCCCTTAAGTACGAAGAAGGCTTTCAGCATTTTATCCTTTTAAGTGTTATTCATAGATGTGTATACGGGATGCCATCCACAGAAGAAAGGAGACAACCTGTAACTCAGCTTGTTAGGTCTGTAGCTGGTAGAAAAGGAAGGAAAAATTTGGGGTCCCTCACAAGCCCAATTCAGTCCCTGCCTGTGCTAGTTTTGGCTGGGATAAAGTTAATTTTCTTCATAGCAGCTAGTATGGGACTACGTTTTGGGTTTGTGCTGAAAACCGTATTGATAACACAGGGATGTTTCAGTTACTACTGAGCAGTGCTTACACAAAGTCAAGGCCATTTCTGCTGCTGCTCCCACCCCACCACTGAGTAGGCTGGGAGTGCACAAGAAGTTGGGAGGGGACACAGCTGGGACAGCTGAACCCAACTGACCAAAGAGAGATTCCTTACTATACGATGTCATGCTCAGCAATATAAAGCTGAAGGAAGACAAAAGGAGGAGGATGTTATAGTGACGGAATTTGTCTTCCCCAGTACGTGTTACATGTGATGGAGCCCTGCATGCCTGGAGACAGTTGAATACCTGCCTGTTGATGGCAACTAGTGAATGAATTCCATGTTTTTCTTTGCTTGTTTGTGCAGCTTTGTGTTAAACTGTCCTTATCTCAACCCACGAGTTTTCTCACTTTTTCTGATCCTCTCCCCCATCCCATCCAGGGGGGAGTGATCAAGTGGCTGTGTGCTGCTTAGTTGCTGGCTGGGGTTGTTGTAGATGTGTCTGTCTCCAATCCTGTCTACTGGATGGACCACAAGCTTTGCAGTGGGGCCAGCCAGCCTCCAGGTCAGGCCTCTTGCACATACATTGTAGCCTGACAGGAGTCTTTGAACTGACAGGATGGACTATGGATACAAGGTGTAGCCTTGTCTCTAGCCTCATCACCAGCGGCTCTTGACAGGGCTCTCTGTGGACCCTGGGCTTGGTACATTGGCATGTCTGGGGCTGTTGATGGGCCCTCTTGCCTGCACCGTGCTCTGCCTGCCGTGTTCAGACCTTGTGGGATGGTGCCTCATTTGTGAGGGTACAGCTGGCATGAAGGTGCCCCTTGGCTCCTGGCTGCCTGTCCCTAGGGGAGTAGCTGGCTCTCGCGATTCCCTGGCAGCAATGCTTGTCAGCATAGTCCTCTGTGATGGGTTCACCCTGTCACAGCCAAAACTTTCAGGCCCACCAGCTTTTCCTTTGATCTTCGCCTTTAACGGAACACATCTATCAAGTTTACAAAATTGACACACAGCTATCCGATTCATAAGCTTGAAAGAAAAAGAAATAGCTCTTTTATGAAACCAGGGATGAAAACCAGAACATTCTGTCGATACAATAATAGACTCATTGCAGAACAGAGGAAAACAAAATCATATGCCATTTTCTCAAGTTAATTTTATACACAGATATTCTTTAAGTTACAGTATTACCAAAAGAAGATAGTCATAAAAAGCATGGACTTCAGTGGAGCCATAATTTCACTAAAATTATTACTTTTCAGGTGTCTGTATTAAAGAGACCATGTACTGCTCTGACATCAGGAGGGAAGTTTCTACATGACCTGTTATTGTGTTCCCAGGTAGGTCTTACTAATCTTAACATTTATTAGTTACATTGGTGAGACACACAGAGATCTTCAAGCTAATCAAGACTCTATGCT
Organism: Scolopax mira; assembly: GCA_004320125.1. Taxonomy (NCBI): domain Eukaryota; kingdom Metazoa; phylum Chordata; class Aves; order Charadriiformes; family Scolopacidae; genus Scolopax; species Scolopax mira. Next base: position 126,613 of record BJBW01000339.1, on the reverse strand, counting down.
ATATGGTTATAGTAAATGATAGTTTCCACCCAGTGAGTTTATAAACAAAATGTTGAGAAAAGGCAGCTGAGAAGGCAGAAGAAAGTATCTGTAATAATGGAGTGATTCAGTTTTGATAAACTAGCTTTTCTAGATGAATTATTTTGCTTCTTGTCAGCTGGGAGAATTTTCAAGATGGTGCAGCAGATGAAGAATTTAAAGGTAATTTGGAGGTGCATAAGGATATCCATCTGAGGACTTTAATAAAAGTTCTCCCATATAGAAGGACCAGACTAGGAGTAAATATAAGGGGGGTGCTAATAAGAAAAGCCTTCCTGGAGCTGGTAAGATTTATAGAAAATACTGAAAAATAAAAAGAAAACTGCTAACTAATTTATATGAGGATTGTACAAGTAAAGAAGAATGTGAAGGCTGTTGGATTTAGTGAGACAAAGCTGGCATTCTTTTCGTGGCAGAATGAAAATCCACCCAAAAATGATTAATCAAGAAATTATCCAAATAGCAGCCTATAAATGGATTTGGCAAGGCCCTGAAAGCAACAGTGAAGATTGTATTTCCACAAGGCAAAAATGGTGGCTGGAAGAATACCACGTAATGACAAATACTGAGTCAAGAGACGTGACAAGTTATTGATAGGTAAGCTGTTTGAATGTAAACAGAGGGCTCAATCAAAGGTGAAGTTCAGAGTGTGGCTTTAAAAAATGTGAGACACGACAGTGTGTCTGTATAGAAAAATGGGGGGGGGGGAAGGGAGGGATTGGGAGGAGGAAAAAGAACTTGTTTTTTGGCTATGTTGCATTTCAATTAATGAATGTCCAAAGGAGATATAAAACCAGTATTTTGAAAGTAAATCAAATGTGTGTGAGAGGACAGGCCAGTATGATTTTAGAAGGCTTGGGCCTGATGATGATACAGAATTTAAAGAAATTTCCTGAACAAAATAGCTCTCCTTTGGTTAATAATACCCAGGCAATCACAGAGCTAGCCTTTTCTACTTAAAGAGAAAGGCAGGTAGCATTTGACACCTCTGCCATCGTTGATGAGTAGACCATACCTTTTCAAAGACTATAGCTTTCAGTCTCTCATTAGTAGAAATTTTGTATCTGTTGCTCAAAGTTTGTGTATGATTCTGATGTCTCTTGATATTTTTTAAAGTGTGCTGAACATCTCTATTTTACAAGAAGTGTGGTTTTTGTCTGTAGTTTTGCCAAGTTTGGCCTTTCTAGTATGCAGTTTTATCATGCCAGCACATCATTTTAATACACACATACACAAGCATATAGAAGGAGAGAGCTTCATATATGTTTAAAAAATAAACAAGACCAACCTCAAAACTAGTTGCATAACTGTTGAAATACAGAATTTACAACTTTATTATGATTCTTCCTGATATTTTTGAAGTTGTTAAATGGAGTCACAAGTTACAAATGAAAAATGCACTGGTTCTGTTATAAAACTCGTGTTAATTCTGTGACTCCACTAAACTCAATACAGTTATCCTCACTGACTTATGTCAACCAGATCATTTTAAGCAGGTGTCTCACAAAATTGTAGAGAAAAATATAGACAGTGTTTGGTCAGTTCAGTTCATTATTTTTGTAAGACTATTCAGGCTTGCATATATACCTTGTATTACTTTTTGTCCAAGAATACCATTTTGTAGGACACAAAAAGAAATCTAAGATCCTAACAGGTCCAAGGTCATTACTCAGGAAAGAGTGCTCAAAATCTCTCATTTTTTAATCACTTTGATATTTTCTGGATTACTGCATTCAAGTTTACTCTGATTTGTTTCTGTGCTATCAGTTGTCTTGTCATGTTGGGAGGGAGCAGAAAACACACATGCTGCTCTTTAGAATTCTAAATTGCTTTGCAAAGATATATCAAATATAATAATTTAACTAAGATTGCTGAGTCTGTAATAGCAACATGTGGTGAGTGGCAAATCAAAAAGCAGTGTTCTTTCTATGAAAGGGAGAGAAGACCTGCTTCAGACAGGCAGTTGTATTGATCAGATGCATGAATCTTAACTGGGGATGACAATGCTAGAGCAATTCACTCTGTTCTTTCTTTGTAGGGGTTCTGATTGTCTTTTATCCCTTCTTGTTACATCCTTGCATCTTTAGTATAAAAGGATTGTTTTACATATGTTGGCTACATATCCTTTGTTCTCTTTATTATCTCCCAAAAATATTTCTATCCTGCTTTCAAGGATGTGTTCCCTTATTAATCCATAATTGACCATTAATGATTTATGTTTACACCCTTGGGGCTTCTGCTGTCATCCCATGCACGTGCTCTCAAGGGCTCCTACTACAAGAGTGACTCTTGGTGAAGATTTTCTTCAGTAATTTACTATCCTCACTCTAATGGTAAACACATCACCACAGGAAATGACTCACAGGGTCAACTAACGTAAGGTACCCCAGATTTTTGTAGTATGTCTTTGAGTTCACAAGTGTGAATGTTTACTACCTGTTAATTTAGTACTGCAGGAACAATAAGGTGATACCTCCCAATATTGGTTTCCTGAAAAATCTTATAAAGATTTTGTGGTGATGTTGAAAAAGAATCAGGCTGGAAGCTTGTCAGCCCTTGAAAGGTTAGCTAAGATGATCCCTTATTCTGTGTGCATTGATTGGTATACTTACACAATCTTTATTTAGCAGTGGTTGATCAATGAAAAGGGAATATTATTTTATGTGAACATACTCAAAGCAGTGTATCCCAGTACCAAATGATCAGATTGAAATTCACAATTGACTTGAGCAGCAGTAAGCAGTTGTTCCACTTGTGATTTGTTGACAGTCATCAGATCTTTGATTGGCCCTTAATACTCTTGGTGCTTTTTTGCTTTCTTGTTTACTGATTTGCTTTATCATAGGGTATAACTTTAAGGTAGAAATATTCTCAATTTCTCTGAATTAAGAGAAAGATTATTATCTCTTAATTAAGATAAATTTCTCTTAATTAAGAGAAAGAAAACAGATACAACAATGAGAATTAAATTGTGCATTTGGAGTACTTTTTTGTGTGTAACTAAATGTTTAAAAAATACTAAAACTAATAATCCAGATATCACAACAAATACATACTTGCTTCTGTCACTGGCAGGAGTTTGATTTCATGTGCTTTCTAGTAAAGAAAAGTTTAGAGAGTTCTATCAATTATTGATAAATATTTAATAATACTTATTTACAAGTATGATTACAAAAGGGGAATAATGGATCCAAAGATGCAGACCATAACTATTTGATAATTTTAGGTGTATTTAACAGAGAAAGAAACAAAACAACCCGAAGTCCAGACCCGAGAACAGATAGTTCTATTACCGTGACTCCAAATTGCCAAAATTTAGAGGCATGTGCTGTAAATACAAGACTCATGAGACAGGAAGTACTGACTAAAAATTACTTTGTCGTATCATAAAAACAAACGAAATGCATGCTATTAAAAAGAATTAAGATTTCAAAAGACACAAGGTTAGTAATTAAAGTTGAATATTTCCTGTGTAACCAGTATATAGAATCAGTATCCAATCAAAGTTTATTTCTGGATATACATTTTGGAAGTGCCTAATTTGGGTTTATGGAAAATATGATCTTCAAGTAATCAATTGGGTATTAAACTGTGATTCAGTTCTTCCCTAATTACCGGGAGTCAGAGTTTGCAATGGAGATGAAGACTTTCAATATAGTATTTTATCTGCAAAATATTTAGTTCACAGATCAATGATTACCGTTGTGCTTGATATCTTGAGAAATGTCTCTGTGCTTTATAAGCTACAAACACAATTCTGCCAGCCCTTACTGCCAGAATGCAGTACTTACTTCAGAGAGAACCCTTCGTTGGCTTAGCAAGCATTAGCAGATCTGTATTCAATGATAGATATAGTGATATAATGGGAAGGGAAGGAAAGGGAGAGAGATTTTTCTGAGTAATGGAAAATTTCTGTACAGTACAAAAGGCTTCTGTTTGTATTGTGGAATGTGGAACAAATGGTGCAGTGATGTTATGGTCATCTATAGCAGAGGAAGGAGGGAAGGTCCAATGAATGTTTTCTTTATATATATCTTGTTACAACTTATATATTATCTATATAAAATATATTACTTTTAGTATCTATATAAATATATATACCAGAAATATATTTATGTAATGAAAATATATTATTATAGTATTAATTATACTATAATACTGTAAATAAACCATTCTTCTATAATTTTTTTTATATATCACATATAATAAATATATATGCATATATCTCTATATAGATAATTATCACTCATGTCGGTATATACAACATGATTCATTATAGGATAGGATAATGCAATTTTCCCCTCGTGGAATACACATTAGAGTTGTCTATTACTATAACTCCCTATACAATAAATGCATTTTTATTTTAGAACCCTGTGGCTCTGGTTTGGCTGATGACTGGATGATCAAGATTCCCACTAGGAATTGTCTGACATGGTTTTACCAATTCAGCATAGAAACCAGATAGCTCTGCACCTGTGTAGATGGTTTCAGTCTTTCTTTCTAGATAAAGCAACATTTACCTAAAATGGACATGCCAGAACTGCATGATGTTTAAGCCGTGGCTGTTCATATTCTGTCTTGTTCTTGTGGATAATTGACTAGAGAATTGCTGGTAATTCCTTACAAATAGATAACTATATTTTACTTCAAGACCTATAACTTCAATTGATGACAAAATAGGGTACGATTTAAAGTTTTCAGAATTAGCTTGAGAATGATAGAATTTAATTTTCAGCAAAATAGAGGTAATTAAATAAAGCATCTACAAACTTAAATTATCCATGTATACTTTAAAAGAGCATAGGTATATGCTCTGTATTCTATACATATCAGGTATGAAATTCAGGACTGATACATTTTCCTTTGTTTTGGATAGCATATGGGCAGTGCTTGCAGTTGTAGCAGTATTGCTGGAGCACGGGATAATTAACACAAGAAAAACCTAAAAGACATGTTAAGGATTTTTTTAAGGACATTGGCTAATATATAGGACATCAATTTTTAAAAAAATGTCCTGTGCATAGCAATGTAAAAATGAATAATCTATATGTATGCTTTATTTCTTTTGTTTACCTTGGAACCAACAAATTAGAAGTATATTTCCAGGGGTGATAGAGAAAGAGAAAGCAGTTTAACAAAACTACAGGGAAAGTAAGTCTATGAATTATTGCTAACTTCTTGTTGAGCTTCTACACTTTTCATCTATGAATTATGTTGGATATCCAATTTAATGTGAAATTTAGACTTTTTAGGAAACAACAGTTTCTGTCTTAATTTACCTCTGTAAAGTACTTTATGCTCTTAATTTGTTCATTTTTAACCCCTGGCCTGGTATATGATTGAAAAGTGTCTTCCTTGGTACATGGTCAGAATAAGAAAGAAAAGGGAAAAAAAATCAAAAACATGCTTTAAAATTATTAGATTTCATATTTATAATAGTTTTTTATTTTCTATTTTTAAATACTGCAGTCTATGACAACTCCATAAACCTGTGATCAATCCTTTACATATGGTTTACATGAAGTTTTTGGTTTAGTCTTTATTAAAATTGATGTATAGTCTACAGTATAATAAAACTATATGGAGATTTATTTAAAATCAATGGTGCTTTAGGCCAATTCAATCGACCCAGTAATAACATTTAAATTGACCCAGATAATCTGATCTACATTCAGCAATGCTGTGCTCTGCAATGTAATTATCATTATGTTTTACACAGTAGCAGCAAAGATGATATTAGGAAACTGACCATTAAATAGAGCCCATCTGCAATGGACTGCAAATAGGTTTTACTGGTCATAATAAGAATTACATGTATAATGTTTGATAGCTACATAAGGTGAAATGGCCATTGAACTTTTCCAATGCTTTATACTGGGTTCATCAGTACAAAGAGTTTCCTTTCATCAATGTCATGATCATGCATCACATGGTCTATAAAATTCCTAATTTTTGGAGAGACAGACACATTTTGTGTCATTCTCCATGTCTCATATCACTAAAGTAAAAAGAATTAGCCACTGAGCTGCTTAGTTAATAATATTTTTAAAATCCAGAATCTCAGTCCTGAGAATCATTTTGCTGTTGGCAGATGTCCTTTATAGGTCATAAAATAAATTCTTCAATATTTTGGGGGAGATATATATCTATAACTATATATAGATATTTATACATATATCAATGTAAAATTCAAATTACATTACTGCAACTATTTCGTGCATATCTTATATAAAATATGTAAATGTAGAGTTGCAAATACAAAATAATCCAACATTCCTTCTCTTTTCCCTACCCTGAAAAATCCATTGATCGTGAAATAAAAAACCAAAATAGGTCTTTTCTTTACCTATCTCCTGTTCTCCTTTGCCCTATCACAATGCTAAAAGGAAATTAACTTTTCGGAAATGAAAGAATAGAATGGCTTTGTTGGTTTTAGACACAGATAGTAGATTCAGGAAAGCTGAAAAAGATTATTATACACTTAAATTTAAGTAGCTTTGCTAATGTTATTTATTGCTTAGTTTTATGAATGGAAGAATTCATATATCAGATGATTCAGAAGAAATAAACTAAACCCTTTTACTGAAAAATTGTGATTTATTCCATATTAGTTGATAGTAACGCTTTTATTAATTATCTGCTTTTATTTACTACACTTGTAATGATGGCTGAGGCAACTATTCTTGAGACTAATCTCATTCCAAAAATCATGTAGTAACAAGTAAGACATTCAAAAAACTACTGCATACTGTATTGCTACTTGAGATGTGTAGACAAATCGATGTGCCTATGAATTCAATAGGACTCTATCAGTGCATGGAGAGTTTAAGGCAGAAGAAAAAAGCACTCTCCTGAAAGGATAAGAGAATAAGTCCGTTCAGGTGCTGCTCAGTTAATATATTACAGTAAGAATTTATTTTTTTGCCCTGTTACATTTTGTTATGTTTTCCACCTTTATACATGCTTAGAACATTGAGTTCAGTATTTTCATTCATACTGGAACTGCTGTGCATGTTATACCTTATCCAAATCTAAATTTCCAGGAAAGAATAACAACTGTCACTTTTCCTTTTGTACACCACTACAATAATTTTCTCCATGTACAAATGAAGACAGTAATATATTTCTTCTTGAAATATATGCCTGAGTCCAAGCTCAGACAAATGAAGACATTAATATGTTGCTCAGTTCCTCATTGGCATAGTGTACTCAAAATCTTAACTAAGTTTGAGTTCTTATTTGTTCAAAGGACTTTACAGCATTTCATTGTTTCAGGGCTGTTTTAATACTTACAGGACCTTCTCTTGGTTCTCTCTACCTATCATCAGACTTTTTGGAGCTATGAAATTGCTTGGCTTAGATGCTTGTCTGTGAGATCAACTTCTGTACCATGTTCTGGGGGAGATCTGGGGTACTACAGAGTGTACTTAAAAGGCTGTTTTAAATGCACATCCCATCTTGTCCAAGGAGTGGAACTGACGAAGCTCTTCCCAGGTTTAGCCTCCCTAGAATGCCCTCACAGCCATGCACTCTACATTGCCTTTTATTGAATAGTTTGTGTTTGTGTGCTGTCCTCCATGCCGCATTAGTGAAAGCTGCAATAGTTAGAGGATAAGATGTGGCTTTATGATATGTGGGCTCTGGGAAGGCTGAGAATGCCAGTGGTCTGTGCACAAGTTCAAATCTGTCTCTGTTCATAGAAAAAATATTTTCTTTCAGTCATCATTCTTCAGATGATTATTGCTACAAGTAACTTCCTTTTGCTGAGGATTGCTATTCATATGAATATTGAATTTCATATTTGTAGTTATCTTGAAAATGCATTTTCTTCATGTGATCTAATGTGTCCATTTTCCTTTGAAAGTTTTGGATGTGCACTTATTAATTACTATCACACACTAGTTCCTATATTCTAGCAAGGCAGTTTTGCTTCATTGACTGGTAGTTATCCAGTGTGCAAGATTGAGCAGGCCTTAGCTCTGAGAGCAGGAGGCTCTTCCTAATCCTGTGGCTGTCAGTCTTCATCCACGATTTCAAGCAAGTCCTGCAACTCCTCAACAGCACAATTTTTCCATCTGTAAAATCAGGGAAATTGGATAACAGATGACCTGATGCAAGCGTTCTGAGAATTTGATAATGTTTTTATCATGCTCTAAGATTGTCTCACTTCAGATTATATTTCCAGATAAGACTTTAAATTTTTCCCCACAGGAAAAATCAGGGAGGTAAACCATCAGATTATAGTCCTTAAAAATACACTTGGACCTCTTCAAGTTTTATATGGACTTAATTCCAGTTGATTTTGAGCAAGTATATTGATTATAACAATGCCAATAGCATGTTTGAAGTAATGAAAGTTCACAATGAACTTCTAATAGTAAGTGCAGCTGTGGAACTGGGACCAGATTTACAGCAGACTCAAAATTTCTAGCTTTCTGGGGGAGTTTGACCAGAAAAAAAATATTTTTATAACAGTGTTCATCTCACCATCTTCTGATAAAGCTGTTGGCAAAGGTAATGGGTTCTTCCAGAATGCCTTTACAGTATAATTCAAGAGAAGTCAGTACATCTTCATTGTGTTGATTTTGCATTGTAGATTTCACGTCTTTAGCTTCAAGGATTGTAAATAGTTCAGAGAAGTATATTCAAATTATGCCTAAAAAATTCTTTTAGCTTCCAGGTCCTGCTGAATTGCATACTCCCTGGGATTCCTGGTCTCATAAAAGAGGACCTTACCACTGTAGGATGCAAGTTCTTTTCTTACACCTTCTGCTGCTTTCAAGGACAGTGTTTGTCCTGAATAATTTGAAGTGGGAATTTGCTCAGCAAGATAACTTTGAAACCAAAACTGAACAATCAGCGTAATGCTCAGTTCAGTGGAATTTTTGCTTTCTTTCCATTACAGATGATGAACAAGTTGAATATCTTTTGGCAGAATACATGGCTTACTCTTTCTCTTCTTCTTCCATAACTGGGAATATCCTTCTAAAATTGGAATGATAACTTTGCTAAGTATTGGACAGTCCTTAGGAGGCAGTACATTGCCACTAGCTTTAAAAGTTTATGTTTTTCATTATGACAACCCAAATGCATGCTTTGTAATACCATTCTTCTGCTTTTAGAGGCCTTTTACTGAAGTCAGATAGGTCACTTAGAACAACAGACATACTGTCTTCATTTCTTGCTGTCCTCAGATGCTCAGCTTGTTCACTACAGGTTTTCTAAAGAATGCTTTCAAATTGCTTCCAAAGGCTTAGTGTACTCTCATTCAGAACCTTTGGGGTTTTGTTTTCAGTTTTTCTTTTCCATTTTTCCCTCATACTGGAAAAAAAGTCCCAGCAGTTGCTAAAAGATGCAGAGACTGAAGAAAATCTGTCATTTTTTTCCTCAAATATTCTTCGTTTGGATTAGATATAATCTCAAATTAGTTTTAACGAGCTCATTTGATAAACCCATGCATTTTTCATTACAGTTATTCCATGGTTATACATAGAAGGTGGAAATAATGGAAAGATGGAACATGACTAATACCACTTCAGTGATTTCTGCTTTTGATGTTTTTATCCATTAAATTTTTTAAGTCATTGTAATTTCAGTCGACTGTTTAGTAGAGCATATTAATAATTTAAAGATATTTTATAATTTTATTAGCAAATAGAAATGTGTAAAGTACTGATAGGGAAGACCTATGGGGTAGGTTTATCCATTAAGGGCATTCCTGCAAATATGCATACTTTAGGACCATCTTTCCCGTTTGTCAGATTTCTTAGGACTCACTGCAGTCTGCTTGCTAATTAGAACCCTCCCGCCAGTTTTACTGCTCTTCAAGAAGTTACTCTTCTCCTGGCCTCTCATGCATTTTGCTCTGATCTTTAGTCCCTGTTTTCCTATTATCATTGATGAGCTTGTTGCCTGACTAACAGATAAGTGCAGTTGCAAATCACATCTCTTCTGCAGTTTGTTCTTTTGGAATACCTGTCTCTTAACACGGAAAGGAGTTAAAGAGTGTTTCCTAATTGAAAGAAACCATTCCAGCAACAACATTCATTTGCACAAGATCCTGTAGAGAAAGCACCAGAGACACCAAGGCCCAGAGCATGTATATAATACTGATCTTAGTCACAGCTAGGGTTCATGGATCTAAAATTAAAGTTTACTTAGATTGTGTGGTTTTGTGCTGAGTTTACTTAGGGCCTTGACTGATGTGGGAAGATTAACTTTATTGCTGCCAGTGGGACCTAACAATCATTTCTGTAGCCACATAATCAGTGAGACAGGTACCTTTCTCTTAAACTTGGGAGACTCAGGTCATTGCAATCCTGTACTCTGCTCTGTCATCAACATTCAAATCGTGCTCAGGAGAAATCTAGCTGTCCTATAGTGCATTTTAAACTTTAACTGTAGCATTGTAGCTGTGCTGGTTTAAGTGTAGATAAGGTGGAGCTTGTAGGGGAACCGATGTCTTTCATTGTGCCAAGTGATATAGCTGAGAAAAAGAGGAGTGCTACCAGGATTTTTAATCCCTTGCAATAACAGCAGAAGAGAGAATGCTAAAGAATGACAAAAATGAACTGAGTTTTTCCTTTTTTCTGGGAGGTGTGTGTGGGGGGAAGTTATCTCCTATTGTGGAATGGGATTGTACAGAGGCTAAACAGCTGGGTCTCCTGCCTTACGATAATTTTGAATGGATGATTGTAAGCAACTTGCCTATCAGCTGTTCCCAGAGAATCCACCTGCAAAGAAATACTTTGTAGAAAATCTGGAGAGAAGTATGTCCTCACCCAGTCAGGTAAAACTCCCCAGTGCACAGAACTTTTGTGTATAATCTTTTGGAGGGGGAGGATAGAGGCAGAGGAGAAGGCAGGAAGAGTGAGAAAGGGGAGGTAAAGAGTCCTAGGTCTTTTGGAAAAGGAGAAATTTCAACTGAAATTCAGATTATGTGGCAATGTACTCAACAGTTTTATTAATATTCTGAAGTGTACCACAGGAGATTTGTAGAACTTTACATCAGTCTTCTCTCAAATAGCCAAACATGCTTTTAGTGGTCAGTTGTTACTTTCTTTTTGACCTTTGTTTAACACCCTGTCCCTGGTACATTTTCTTTTTTCCTCCAAAAGAGTTTCAGGAGTTAAAGTCAAAATTTTGCTCTAAAAATACACACTTGCTTTGAAGGAGTACGTGATATAGGGTAGCAATCCTTCCCATTCTCTCACTGGCCTGAATATATTACAAAGCCAGTTACATACTTAAGAAATGTAGGGTTAACTAAATCTGTTTGACTTTCCAAGTCTTTTAGCTGCATTTCTCTGCAATAAATGATGGTAATTTTTAGATTCTGGATACTGCATAACTTTGGTATTACAGTATCAAAAACTCCTTTTGAAATGCAAAGAGATATTTGTACAGCCTCAGTGATGAAGCACTTCATGAAAGCATATGGAGTGACAAAACGAAGAGAAATTTAAATTTTTACTTTTCCTATAGAAAGCAAGTGAACTGCCAAGAGGAATAGAAAACAAACATGACTACCTGCAGTATATCCTGTACAAGGGTAATATAAAAGGTCTGATATTTTGATATGCCTTTCTTGTGATCTGTGCCTTGATCTAAAATAATAGATCAGTCTACTAAAAGTAACACTCTACATTTACATATCTGACTGAATATTCATGTGATGTGCATTTAAAAGGCGTTCAGCTCCAAAGGCTTCACTATGTGTCTCTGTAAATGTTACCTAATACTTTGCATTTCTGTGAATATTTCTGAATTAAGCAGGTAACACCTACTTCCAGCTTTCTAATTTGTCACAGTAGAAGCTGTAAGAAAAGCTAAAAAAAAAATAAATTAAAAATCCCCAGTTACCCACATGGCCTGAAGCTATTACATAAAGCTTCAAAATCTAAACACTCTGCTAAGATTAAGCCTCTAAAAGAATAAAGGATTAGGTGGGGTTTTTTATTATTTTATAGAATCTGAGCTGTTTCAGTGTCACTCCATCCATAGTTTTTTACAAATTTTCTCTGAAGCTATTTAAAACAAGGGCAGAGTATCAAAGGCAAGCTGCCACAGTTCAAACTCAGTAAAGCAGGCATTGCAGAACTAAGATGAAATCAGGGAGCCCTGTATCAGAACACAGGCTATTGATATGCACAACTGTTAACTGGAGTTTGGAACACTTGTATAATTTTATAGATTTTAAGGTCAGAAGGGATGATTTCATCTAGTCCACCTTCCTTTATATCACAGGCCTATATGGTTTGTGCTACGTGAAGCCCAGAGATCTTAATTAGACTAAAGCACTTTGTTCCTTAAGAGACTTAAGTTGTGACAACAGTGACCACAGATCACAGATGACTTTGGTGTCATCAAGACATCTGTCTTGGCAGAAAATGGGTTAATTGATTTCAGCAAGGAAGTAAAGCCTGCAGAGGAAATGCTAAACTTCCAGGTTATGTTTCACTTTGTACACACTTTTATGTAGAAATTTCTTTCTGACACCACATCTGGTAGTTGGTGGTTATAGAGATACAAAAACCCTTGATTGTCCAAATAATGGTATCTGTCAGTTATCTGCCAGGTTCACAGGCCTATGTTTTTTTTTCTGTGGAAATTAGAGTATAGGGTTCCTAGACCACTACCTTGCATGTGTTTGATATATGGATAAGGAATGTTACCTCAACTTAGGAGACTAGAATTTCTTTTTGCTTAGTTAATTATAGCTAAAGAGACTGTAAGCATGTGAGAACACCAGATTAGATACAATAACTGAAAAAGCCTCGCTGTAATAGGTTATCATTTCCAATAACCTGCTTCCACCTTTGGCCAATTTATTATTCTTCAGGCAGAAAAAGTCCTCCATTGCACCCAGGTAAAATCTAGCATCCTTATATAAAAGCTTCACCCAAGAAGATGACAGTGTTAAAACGTGATGCAGAAAACTGACAATAATTCTTGTTTTTAATATAAAGTTAATATAAAATCTCGTGTCATAGGCCTACGAGAGACAATGTGGCAACCTTTATCTTATTAAAATCCACGTCTGGAAAGGATGAACATTAGGACAGTTCACAAATTCAAAGGCCACACTTAGCCCACCCTCTGGGGTAGATATAAAGATTTTTTTATTTTATCTTTCTTTTAGCAATTCCAAATGATATCCAGCACTCAAAAAGCTTCTAGCCATGTTAGCTTTGAGAAGAGCAAGGCAAAGAAGTCAGTAACTGAAGCAAATACAATTCATCCTCAGCAGCTGAGGGTTGCAGGTCCATAGGGATACAGGGAGCAGGAGGCATCAGGACTGGAAGGAGAAGGATGGGGGTGCTAGGGCTAAATGCTAGACCCCAAAAATGTATGAGGGGGTTGTGAATTTCCTTGTAGGCTCAGTCTGTGCTGGTTTCCCTCTTAGCTGAGAAATCTTATCTTATTCCTTGTCTAATTTCAAGCACTTGTTTTGTCTTCATAAACATCTTCATAACCAGATACCTTTATCCATGTACATGTGTGCCCTGTGTCATCTATTAGCTTTGTCTTCAGTAAGTGGAGTAATATGATGTTCTGAAAGCATAGTATCATAAACCCTGTTTCTCAGCTCTGGGAATAGCTAGGTGATCTTTCTTCAAGCTTTTCTAATATTTTTTGCAGCCTTATGAGAGTGTGGCAGAGAAGACTGGACTGTCTAACAGAGTGGTCTTTCTAAGACTTTAATATAAAGTAGTCTTTCTCTGGTTTTGGGGTTTTATTTTTTGTGTGTGTGTCTTTATACACAGAGTCATTTTCCTTTTTTCACCTGTGCTAAACATACATTTATGAAAACTTCCAAATACTCTGCCTTCTATTCACTCTAAGTTTTGCACTATTAGGTATCATCTGTGTTTTTCTGGCTTTTCTTAGATTACAGCCATTTCAGTAGGTGATTCTGATTGCTAGGGAATGACGAGAAAGACCGTATCAAAGTTCTCTCAAGCTCATTACCTGTGTCTGGGCCAAAATCAAATATCTTATGCTTAGAAATGAGTATAAGAAGACAAATAGCAACATTTTTTTTCTGGAATACTGTGCCCACTTTCAGAAATTTGTAACTTAGAGAGCTAAAGATATAATTTCTATATCTAAGTTTCCTTGCCTGAATTTTCCTGGTGCTTTTTTGACCTATACGACCCATAAAAATCCTGTGTTAAGAAGTTGTCTTATTAACTACAGGGTTTTTTAAGAATCACTTTATTTTTTTGGGTGAATTTTCTTTTTGCTAGTTTCATTTGATGCCTCTAGCTCTTAACCTGAAAGACATAGTCAGTAGTTGATCTCTCTTCACCTTCTCTTTTCCTCTCTCTTTTATACACCTCAGCTATATTCCATCCAGTCATCTGGTTAATTAAATCAAAATTACTTTAGCTTCTGGTATTTTATGCCAGTAGTCCCACTAATTTATAGGGGATAGTCATCAGGCTGATCTATTTGTAATTCCCTAAGATGACCTTTTTTGTAAGTTGATTATATTGAGTGTTGGCAAAAGAAGGCTGTCTTTGGAGTGTTTTAAATTTTCCAGAATTTGTTAAAAAGTATCATTAGTGGTTTACTAGTCTCCTAAACTACTTAATTTAAAATGCTTGGCTAAAGGTTTTCAAGTTGTTGGTTCGAAAATACTTTCTTTTAGCAGCAACTAGATCCTCCTTTCCTTTTTCCTCAGCATCACCATGATGGATGTTTGCTCTTCTGCTATTCCAGCTGTAGAACTGGAAGTATCTGCTGAACATATTAATATTTCAAAAATTCTACCAACTGCATCAAACAGTTGATCTATAAAAGCCCAAGATATTTTTTTTGTGTGTGTAGTGCTATGAAACTGCTTTTCAGTGAAAAGATTCAGAGCATTTTCTGAAAATCAGCCCCTTTCAATTCAAAGATCTAAAATTCAGGCATCTGAATCCCAAAGTCACCTTTACAAATGTGAGTTAGGAAAGGGACTGAAGTTTTGTGTCTCAGGAACAGGAGGCACAAGATTTTAATTAGAACAGAAATTGATGTATTCTTTTATTCTCACAAAAAATCATAAACTTTTTTGGTTTTCCTTACATTCTGCAAAACTTTTCTGTAGCATAGGTGACCTACTGTGAGGGAAATGTTAGCTGAAAATTTATTCTGAAAACAGATTAAATTACAGCTAAAGAGACACAGAGAAATGAGTATTTTGTTCTGAAGAAGGGACATAGAAATATACTACTTCTCTTTCGTCTCCTAAAACATACACATATACACAAGTTTTTGAACACCTGATGTAATTGCACTACATTCTACTGTAAGAAAAAAAGAAAAACCCTTCATCTAGCCACAAGATTCCTTAATTGGCCTAGGAGTCCTGGATGAAGTGATTGATCTTGCACAGCTGTTTGTAGCAATGCATGGCAAGTATGTTTACAATTGACAGAGACAGATGACACTATAATTGACAGTTCACTTTTCTTCTGTGTATTTTTTTTAAGCTAGAAGATCAATTGGACATCTCCAAAGTTTGGAAGGGAAAAATAGATTTGTTTCTACTTCCAATTATTTTTATTCTGCATGGCATGCTGAAACCTGTCACAGCTAAGACCAGATTGTCCAGTTTTAATATGGTTCACTCTCTTTCATCAAAACAACTTATATTACACTTTGTCAAAATAAATGACACCGCTAAGGTGATTGGAGACATGTGTCTCAGCCTGTTGCAAGCCTGGAAACCTAATGTAGAGAAATACTCAAGTAACTCATTCAACTTAAATTAATCATACAAACAAAATAGAGGCCACTTTTGTGGGCAAACAAGTGTTGCCTTTTTAAGGAAGTCATTCTAAAAAGGTATCAGTATTAGGAATTTCAGAATAACAACAGGCAGTTACCTCCAGCACTGCAATTACTGGTCTTCTATTCAACAGTCTCAAATCACTGCATGGTAGTCTGTGCTGAATACAGAAGAGCTGAACTTAATTGTGTATGGTGCATGTGATGGTAGAATAACGGAATAGCAAACATACAAGAATTCAGGAAGTAAAATACAAAATCTTTTTCTTAAGTAGCTGCTGCTTCTGTTTCCTTCATGTTATCCTAGAGTTCTCTAAAATGTATACACCGTACTCATTCCCCATAAGTAGGCCATTATATGTAGTCTGACAATAACTCTTCTTCCTATTTATCTAATTGTAACTAACATGTATGTCCCTGTGCCAACACTGACCATCAAATGAAGCTGAAAAGCAGAGTTAATGATTTTTTCTCTCCAGAAAAAGGATGAATAATCTCTGATTTTCCTCTCTACATGCCCTTTTTATGCTTTTGAGGTGGAAAGATACATGTGATGGAGAGTATATGTGGGGAAGGTAAATTGTTTTGTAGACATAAATACTGATTGCACCTCTGCTTCCAAGGAATTCCTGTATTTGTCTGTGCATGTGTGGGTGTGCACATGTGGGGAAGAGTTGTGAGCTTGAAAGGTTAATAATAGGTGAGGGATGCATTGAGGGTTGTGTATTTAAGTCTACAGGGTCCTGGCAGGAATTGACAGAAGTATAGAAGGAAAAGGTGATTGATGTGGAAGGCTAACGGGAGGAGAGAAGAGACTGAAAGAAAGCTCCAAAAAACAAGTGAATTAGATGGGAAAAGATGGCAAGAAAAGTATCAGAGTAATATAAATTTGCAAAGGAAAAGCAAGATTTAAAGATAGAGAAACAAAATGTAACAAAGCAAAACATCACATAAAAGAGAAAAAAATGAACACATGCAAAGAGACCTGATACTTGAAAAAATGTCTACGTGGTGAAAGCTCAAGGCAACTTAGTTCCTTGTCAATGTTTTAAAATAGAGAAAACTTATTAGTAAAATGGAGATAAGAAGTCCCTTTTCATAGCTTGCCTGAAGCAGCAAAGAGCCCAAGGCTTAAATTATGAAGGAACATTATTTAGCAGAAATTGGCCTTCAGAAAGGACCATGATTTGTTGTATTGTGACTGAATGTAATTGCCAAGAAAGAAAGAAATATTTTTTTCTGGAAGATTGCACATCAGTAGGTCCTTTTGGTACCACTGCTCTTTGATTTTGTCTGCAGAATCTCATGTTATATCAAGAAGTGCTTTTCTGGGGTGTGTTGCTGAAAAGCAGAAAGCTGGGAGAATCTCCAGCAGTTATGGATGACTGATGAAGGCCAGGGTAGAAAGAGGATTTTTTAATTATTTTTTTTTAGCGCTTCTGATATAATTTGTTATTCTTCTCCAAGACTGTCCTGGCAGCTTTCCAACTTTAGTTTATAAAGATCAGGACATCCTTGCAGACAGAGGACTAACTTTAGGGGTCAAAAGTTCTTAAAACTTCTGAACTAATCATCAAGGCCTGGTGAATTTGAAATCCTTCTTCCCAGCTCTGAATCATTGCATGAATAAGGTGGGACCAAATTTCATATTGTTATGGAATGCAGCTTTCTTTCAAATCTGTCTTTTTCTGAGGGGTGTGTAGAAATTACAAATATGCATCTGTACAAATGTGACAAAACATAAGGTATGTAAGGTAACTTTAAATACACTTAAATAAGAGAAAAAACTAAAGGACAGATACAGGGTCACTATGACTTGATATTCAGGGCGTGGAACATGACTTTACTTTTATAAACAGTATTCCAGGCTGTCAGCCTTTGGCATATTCAATACCAGCAGAAATCACATTTAAATATGGGGTAGTCAATGCAGTTTTATTCTTATTTTCAGACTTACTCCTTCCAACAGCTGTTCTTTTGATCTAATAGGAAAGAATGCATCAATTAACTGGAACAGCTACAGTCTTTTGCTTTATCCTCGTGAGTTTTTTTATGCTCAGATATTTGCTTAGACTTTTTAACAAGGCAAGTATACACTCCTTTTCTGTGCCCATTCTCTATTTGTTTATTTTCAATGGAAGCAGATGCACATTAGAACCACAGTTTTGGGTAATATGCTAGCATGTGCCAAATTACAGTGATATCTCCAATGTTTTGCACAGCACTACATCAATGCAAAAATGGTTGATTGCTACCTGTTGTCTTGCCAACAACCAGAGTAATTATTACAGTAATGCATATTGCTACCTTGACATTGTTTGGAATGGATTTTATAACCAAGTATTTTTCACCCAATAGCAAAGTAAGCTAAGTAGCTGTAAGCTGCAGCCCTGAATCAATACTGTATCTAGCAACAGAGTGAAAAAAAAAAAATAGAAGAAAATGCAGCCCATACACTGATAAATGGCAATGAATATGTTGAACATAAAGAAAAAGAATAAATTAGCACTTCTCTCTTTCTCTGCCTCAGTGTCCCAGAAAACTGTATATAGATTATAACATTACATACCACTGATTTGTTGCAGCTGCTTCTCTAGGTTTTCTGTCAGTAGAGCTAGTCCAATTTTGTGCTCCATTTTCATTTCTCTTTTGTACAGCTCCAAACCCCAACATTACAGTCTTTATTAACGTTTCCGTCAAGCGTCTACACTTTTCAAAAATATTATAGTCATTCCGAATTTATAATTCATCTTTAAATAAAGAAAAACAGTGTACTATGGTGATATAAAACTGCCTTTTCTTATTAAGCTATTCAGGTGTCAGTGCAATTGTTATCACTCTCTGCAATCATTACAGATCATGGTTGATATGTAAAAATATGTTATAAATGTGAATATAGTTATGGGATTTTCTTCTTTTTCAGAGTAAAGATACATTATAATATGCATTAAAATTAGTTCCTCAGTTTCAGCTTTCTTTTTAAAGCATTAATCTTTAGCAGAAATCCTTCGGAGGCTTGGAGATATAGGTTTGACTGGGTCAGCCGGCACCCATATGTTCTAAGGCTTACCTCTGTGTTTAAAAACCTTCCATGTTTAAAACCTCTGGTGTTGAAAAATTTAGCTGAGAGCTTTGAGAACATCTGGGAACTTTTTATCTTTCTTCTCTTAGGCTTACAAGCAAAATCTGAATAAATTTTCATGCTGAAAAGCTGTATTTCAGGTACATGGAAATAGTGTTAAATCGCAGTCATTCAGTGGATTGAGTTACCTAATTCTGACTGGATTCAGTATTGACATGGTTTTTAAGGATTAACACTGGCAACATCTAGAACTCGAGCTTTAAATCTTGTTTTGATTGCACTTCAGTTTATTAAGTGATCAGATAATAATGGTAGTCCAGGACTGCCACCATCAAATCCATCATCATTAGTAGTGTGTTTATGCTGGAGCTTGTTCTTGTGTTCTGGACCTATATCCTCCTTTCTGAAAATACATGAATGCACATAATTAACCATTTTTTACCAATCTTTCCTTTCCTCCCTCACTTCTCCCCCCAAAGCATATATTCTGGCTGGTCCTGCATTTATTCCTTCTCTTTGTGTATTTGGTTCTTGTTCATGCTGATGCCCCTGTTTTTATTTCTTGAGCATTTAGATTATTGAGCTTTATTCTTACTTTTTTTTTTTTTTAATTTACACTTATAATCAGGGTCAGCTGACCAAACTCTCCTAAAATTGATGCAAACTTGTGGAAATCATTTATCAGTTTTACATGGCAGGAAGATTTATACCAGAGTAAACTTTGAAAAATGTTAGCACATGTTTTATATATATAATGGAAACCTGCAGTAATATACATCTTCTGCATCATAGTGCTGTTTCTTTTCCAAGCCTGCTAAAAGGAAGACAGAATAAAGAAATAATAGTAATTTCTTTCCAATAAATGTGCTTCCTAAAATGCAAAACAATGCTATTAAACTTCACAATTTCCTTCCAAGGCTGCTCTCCATGAACTTGCGTGCATTATGTGGCTGGACTATTCAGCTTTCTCTGTTCCTGACGCCAAAATATAGAGACAATTAATAATTAAAAACTCATTAGTACATTTAGTTTTATTGTTGGAAGTGGAAACTAACATATGGACAGGAAAATGTTAGCCTTGCTCTGGAATGGATGTTCTAGCTTACCTTTTTACTTCCTTCAGATGTAGAGAATGCAGCTTCAGACAATTAGATATAATTCCTTTCTCATATGTTGTTGCAACCTGAATAAATTGTATTTTTCAATGTGGAATTTTGGCTTAGGGTTATTTTAAATGCACTTTTTTTCTCTTAATATGCATAGTTATCATTTTAGTGGCATAAGCACATTTGTTTTCTAAGGAATTCATCTTAAGTAGTCATGTAGATATTACTCTATAAAAGTGTATTTAAATATAAAATTGTATTTAAAATAATTGCTAAATCATCAAGAAAAATGTCCATGCTTCTCTGCACTTAATAACTTCTTTGTGCAAGTTAAAATGTCAAAACAAAGTATCAAATACCACAATGTGGCAGGAGAAAGCAACAAACAAAATTCTGGACATCTTAAAGCATATGGAAAGAATTTCAGTAAGTGTAGATAGAATCTCACAGTGTGCAATAAACAGGGACATAATAAAGCTGTGTAATTGTCTTTGTCCTCCTTACTCAAAACCCACAGTATCTTAAAGCTATGTAACCAACCCAGTAGTTGTGTGTGATATCCTCATTTATTGTTGTTGGGATTTTTGTTGTTGTTTTGTGGTTTTGTTTGTTTTTAAAATATAAAATAATATAAACACAAAGAAGAAAATTCAGGAACTAAAATGTGGAGAACATCAAGGAGGAGATGGGCTTGTTTCAGAATGTACTGTTTGGAATTTAGGCTCCCTGTGCTGGAAAGGGTAGAAAAGCTTACATGTGCATTTAGTAATTTTCCATACTTTTATCCTGATTAGAGCTCTGATGTTAGATGACTTGCATAAATGGTAGTCAGTCCTTTTATACCATTGTGAAGCACCCTCATTCACTGAAGTCTTTGGGGAACAGAATGTGACAGATTTCAACAAAACAAAAGCCTTAAAAATAATCTTACACTTCAACAGCAGCCATGGAGTGCCAAATAGCTGGCACCTCACAGCAGAATTGTGACAGCCCTGCTTTATCTCTACTCTTGAAAACACTGAGTCAGCTTTTAAATGTTTCCTCCAGTACTTGTTCTTCAACAGGTTGGTTACAATCTTTTTATTAGGTGTGAGGTGAGGGTTGTGGAAATGTGTACAAGTAGAGGTTAGGGTAGTGATGATGAGACACTGAGAGCTGCTGCTGCTAGAGCCTCCATGTTTTCCCAGCAAGGGACTGCAGTTCTGCACGGGACTGTTTCCTCCTGTGCAGAACACAGCAGGATCATAACTCTGGATATAGGAATGGGAAATGGGACAGAAAGAGACTGCCAAAGAGGAAACCCCTTCGGCACTGAACCAGCCTGATGTGTAATATTTTCTCTATTTAGAGTAATCCCTGTGGTCTGTACTAATGAAATTATCTCCCAGGAGATCATTATCTGATGATTGCAACCCATCATGGATTGTTCTCAGTGACCCGAGTGCTGTTGGAAAATATTTTTGTAACACCTGCTACTTCTCCTGTTAGAAATTTAGTTCCTCTTTTGGCCTGATGCCTTGCTGTGTTTTCCACAGCCTGTTCTCCTCTGTTACAAAGCCAGTTTGTTTTCCCGTGTTAAAGCTGTACAGGGCTAGTGCTCCTATCAACATTGTCTTTCTCATCTTTTCTATATCAGTGTGAGCTGATGTGGTGTCTTCTCTGCTGCTAGCATATAAATTACATTGTTGATTCTTTATGGTTTCTTGCACTCTGAATTGAGTTATAGCTTTTACAAGTAATGTGATCTGGCTCTAAGAGAAGACTCTGACAACTTGTCATTCCTGGAATCTGTGACCGTCTTGTATTAATTCATCTTATAAGGCCCAATATTTCAGTGTTCAGCAAGACCATAAGCTACTGTATTAACATCCACTACTTCTAGTTCTTCATTACATCTGTCAGTATTTTGCCAAAGGGACTAGCTCTTAGGTACTTCCCCTTCCCACCCAATGTTCTTTTCTGGTTTTCCTCTATGTTTCTCTGTCATTGCTGTGGGAACTGCCTATTTCTGTTTTATTATGTTGGGCAAGTTGTTATATTTGTTTCAAAATATAGGTGAGATGAAAATTGCCAATTTTCAAAAACAAATTTTAAAAAATGTATATATATGTTTTTACTTATGCCTTATTCTTATAACAAAGTCAGAGGGCTGTATTTACATATGGCTTATGTTAAACTTCCTATGTCTCCTGGAGGATTTACCAGTACTTTATTAAAATAATACTCTTTATTTTTTCATAACTGGAAAATTATTTGAAATGTAGTAAAATATTAAAAATGTGCCAAGGTAGAATATGCTTTCTTTTACATCCTCATTCTAGCTATTCTCAGTTTTCTTTATCCATGTTTTTGAAAGATTAGTCACTCTTATCCACTGAGATGAGTTACTTTTCTAACATTTCATATTAAAAGTGTAGAAAATGATACAGTTAGATGCTATTCTTTTTGTCCAGAAAGCTACATAAAGAAGACCCCATTTTAGAGACTTTCAGGCTTCTGAAATGTAAGAAGAAACAGAATTTTAAAAGGAGAAAACATCTAAAGGCTAATTTTTGTCTGTGTGAATCTTAAAGCAAAAAGCAGGCTTAAGAAAAGCATCTTAGATGAACAGTGCACCTTAAATTGCAAATTGAGAACTGATGTTACAAAGTCCTTTTCAGAACTGTATGCAGAAATTACTGTGAACTTTTACGCAGGTTTCCCTTTTTCAGGGCTTTTTGAAGTTCCCCTTTAACTGGCTGCTCTGCATCCTGATTGAGGTTCAGCACATTTATATCCAAAGGAAATCACATCATGGCTAAAAGTAAATGACATTGCTTCAGAAGACTACTGCTTCTTACAGAAATCAGTTTTCCAATCTCCTTTTGATCTTCAAAAAAAAAAAAAAATTAGTACTACTTTTTAAACCAGAAAAACCTTTAAGCTTTCAGCCATTATTATAGCCTATAAAAATAGCCCTTTGTAATAAATTAATTACCTTTTCAGTTCATGTATTCATTTAAAACTGTATATGCGGAATCATAATGTTAGCTGTTAAGTGGTAGCTTGAACAAGAATAGGTTAATTTTTGCTTCTGAACATTTTAAACCAAATTACTGTTTTTCAGTGACCCTGGAGTGAAGAACTACTTGACCCGGTTATTGAGAGCAAAGATGTATAACTTCATTCTGAATCTGCCTGAGAAACCAGAGATTTGGTTTTCTCAAAAGTTAATTTGCCGGCAAGCTACAGTTAACGGTTGGGAAGGAGGGATTTGGGTGGGATCATTTTTCTTGTTTTGTCTTTCTCCTTTGTCTTTTTTTCCTGTAGAGAATATCAGGCTGATTTTCATGGCAAATTGAAGTTCCAGGCTGTGGAGAGGGGTCAGGCAGTATATGCAGTGGAGGTCATGTTTGGGTTTTTTCCTCTTGATCATCTCATTGGCAGAATTTATCACACAGTAATCCTCAGAAGTTTCCCATTTTTGTCTATAAATTTTTCACAATGGCTATTTACTACTGTGAATTCAATTAAGGGCCAGTGGCTGGAAACTCTAGTGTGTCCATAGAATTTTCACTAAGGCAAGTCAATATGAGATAATTTTTGCTTTTTCATTTCTAAGAAAGTGTAAAACACATCTTTGAGCTCCGGCTTTACCACAATTGCTTTTAAATGGTAACCTCACCAGACTTTTAAACAAAATGACCCTACCAATGACATCTTCTTCTTGCCAGTCAGCAAAAAAAGAAAAGAAATATCTTTCATATATTGCTCCTTGGGTAAGGCAGCTAGATACTTTGGTGATGAGTGTCCATTTAAACACAAAGATAAATTCTTAGGGTCAGCTGAGGTTGGCAGAAGTTATTTTTAACTGGATTTTCATTTGAGAAGCTGCATTTCAGGTGAGTGGTCTGATTCAGTTGAACTGGAGGAAGTAAAAAGCCCAAAAGAAACATTTTCTTTTAAGAATAGGCCCGTGTGCCCATCTACCTCTTGCAGGCAGTGCCCCAAATTCATTTGTTACCTTCAGCAGTTACCTTTGAAAACTCTGTTTAATACAGAACTACTGGTATTTGCCCTGAGACAAGTATCTATCCCTCCTCCCTTGGGGGAACTTTTGGTTTCTTCAAAACCAGTTACCTTTTGTAGGCAGAAGTCTGTCTGTCCTTTACTAAATAGTATGCCTTCCATGAAGAGGAAATATTTCAATTTCTGAAGGAAATTTTAAAGACTTTTTTTTCTTTTTTTTTTTTTTTAATGTAAAAAATTTTTAGGAACAGAATTTACAGGGTCTTTGGTCAATAAATATTTTTGCCAAGAACAATCCTAGTTATTATAACGCATCAGATCTCTTTGAGTCCATCTTCCATGTTTTGACGTGAATGGACCAAGAGCTGTGTTTTCTTACTTAAGACTTAACTTTAAAAACCAGCATAATATTGCTTCTGCTGGTATTCCCAAAATGAAATACCTTCTGATTTGAGATAGGTATCAAAATTCATTGCCACTAAATCCCCCAGTATTCATTGCCTCCTGATTTGAATAGTTTCTGTGGTCCTTCTTGAACATTTAGTGTGTATAGTGGGTAAGTGCATTGATTTATAAGAACAAGCACTGCAATATTTTATATATCCTGTAAAATTTTATTTTAAATGGCTGGACTAAAAAAAAGGCATTTTCTGTGTCATTTTACCAGCTATCAGTCTTAGAATATGTATATTTGAAAGAAAACTTAATGGCATAAATTATTGTATTTATGAATGCCATTATGGCTTTACAGATTTATTGATCATTGAGAATTTCCTAGATCTTTATATTTCTGCATTTTTATTGTGCTTTCTGAGAAACAGTGAGTTCAGGAAAACATTGGTGTGTCCAAAAGTAATAATTGATGGTAATAATAAACCATTAATAATGCACAAGAGAACCATTCATGAGAATATAATTAAACACTCTGTAGGCTGTAACATCAGTGGTGTTGCACTATGAAATAGAATTCCCTGTAGTGCATTGTGAAGTAAAGCTTTCCATCATCATCTTTCCTCAGTGCTATTAACACTGAAGGAGGCTTCAAAACAGCACATTAGCTACAGCCAGATATTTTCTGGTCCAAGCCACTGCTATTAAGTAGCATGTATTGCCTGGCACAAGGATTATATACACAGATCTGTGTCCTATGATATGTATATACACATAATACCATATTCTATATAATGCTCCTCTCTCTGATAGTAATTTCACTCTTTCAATGTTGGGGGGTTAGGGAGGATTTATTTCCTTTTCAGATTGCAATCAAAATTAATCAAAGCTTTCTTATCCTATATATTGTATGGGGAGAGAATAGAATATCTATCAGACTAAGACAGCACTTTAACATAAGTTTCTTTACAACTACCAATACTACTTTACTGGATTTAAATGGTTATTTTGAAACACTAATATTGGTGAAGTTTGAGTGAGTTTAGATTGGAAACTTCTCTTTCCCCTGCTATGGACTAAATCTTACTTCTTAGAGGCTAGATCTTTAGAAGAATTTGGTTTTGAATCTCTTCTTCACTACTGATTCCTTTGGATTTTTAGAAGGATAGTTCTACTCAGATCTATCCTTGAAAAGGAAAAACAAGTACTTTTCATATAAAAAATCATCAGATATTTATTAAGAGAAAGTTAGTTTTATGTATTTCAAAGAAAATGTTGCTGTTCAGAGCAGTCAGTTGGAATGAAAGATATGCTATATGTATCTTCTCCTCTTCATTCTTCAATACCCTTTACATACTGGTGCTTGGCCAAAGTCAGTTTTTTATTTGGCTGTCTTGAAAACATTGAAAGATAGAGATCAGCCATCACCTTTGTAACTGCCCTTCCAGTAACTGTAGATTGCTATTAGGTTGTCCCTTAGCCCCCACCTTCAACTGACTAAATAAGTCCAGCTGCCTCAACATTTATTATTTTGGTTAGCTATCTTGTGGATCCTCTTGCTGTTCTCGACATACCCAAAGGGGACTCCAGCGTTCCAGACACAGCACCACCAGCACTGAGTAGAGGGAGTACCTTCTTGTCCGTTTTCCACACTCCTCCAATGCAGCCCTGTCTGTGGTTTGTCTTACTTGCAGTGAGAGTTGTCTCATATTCAGTCCTGCATCCGCTGTAACTGCCAGGTCCTCTACGACGAGGTCAGTGTGCATTTTCCTGACCTGTACCAATGTGTTGGGTGACTCTACCACACAGCAGAACTTTCTGCTGCTGTTTACTGAACCTTATGAAATTTTTGTTGGACCAACCCTCAATGTTTTCAAGGTGTATCTGTATCAAAACTCTGCCATTTGTCATGTCAACCAGTTCCCTAGTGTCAAAATAGTTGAGGATGCAGTTTGTGTCATTATCGAGGTTGATGATGAAAATGTTCACAAATGTGGATCCCATGTTCAAGTGCTGGTTTATTAACAGCTGCCAGGCCGTGCTGGAACGTTGATCTAGTTCATACTCCACTAACAGTCTGGTCAGTCCAAACATCCATACTTTCCAAATGAGGGTGCTGTGGGAGATGGGTTGAATATCTTCACAGTACAGAGTACAGAATTTACCATTTTGAACAAGTATGATTCGGAAAAAAAAATGTGCAACTAAGTAAACAAAAATAAAATGCTGTAGAATGAGTAGGCAACTAAAGAAGGCTTCAGGGAGTGCTGAGACATCACTTGAGAAAACTACCACTGAGAATGAACTAGGTGTTTTTTATGTGTGTCTTGCCTGAGGTAGGAAGGAAATGAGTGTTTTCGTTCTCTGGTATGATATTTCAGTGGGATTTGCCAATATTTTCTGACTGAGTCGAATGGAGAGTTTGCAGAACAGAACTGAGGCTATGTGAAACATTGAATTGCTTGTTTCCCGTGTTTCTTATGTTAGCCCCTTTTCTATGTCATCAAGATATTTAGTTGTTTTAGTGGTCTGTATAGGCTACAGGGCACTACTGTAAGAAACTTGCCAGAGAAGCTATTGCAAGACATGTAGTGACTACTGAAAAGGCCATATAGGAAACTGCTTTAGGCCCCTCAAGGATATGAATAGCTAATGCAACTGTGTCGGTGTAGTAAAAAAGAGTTTTATTCAATCCAGTCAAATGGGTTTACCTCACCACAATAGGTCCACCTGAGACAACTTAGCATGTGAAAGAATTTGTCTGCAGCAGAGAACAGTAAAAAAACTTTTCCTCTTGATAATGCAATAGATAAAGGATGCAATCTTTCAGGTCAGCTGCCAAGAACTCCTCATCTGATTCATAAGCAAAGGAAGATGTGGCAATTCCCTGTGGATTAACAAACATCACCTAGTCCCGTTTACAAAAGCTGTCAACATAAGACACAATAGACCCTAACATTTGGCAAGCTATAGGAAGGATATTATGCTAGTTAATTCTGAATTCTCTTTCAGATCAGTTCTGGTTTTCCAAAATGTAGACTGAAACAAAAAGTGTCCAAGTCATGGACTCCATGACTGTGTGCTCCTTTTGTAGGCTTCTTGTTTGAGATGTGAATGCTGCTTCTTTTGTTACACTCTGGATGCTGGGCAAGAAATCAGGAGATGACAATAACTCCCTCCTTCTACCAGGAGGTTCTTTGTCACTCTTCTTAGAAGAATATTGCATAAAACTGAAAACAAACGTACCACCTCTCACACAGCAGCCTTTTGTTTTCACCAGTGATGTGAGTATTATCAATACCACTGGTTAGAACGCATGGCCTTTCTGTGTTTTATGATAAGAAAAATGCATATAGAGATACATGTATAATTTTGGTTGATGAGATGGTACCAAGAATGTATAGGTTATGAAGATGAACATAAATTCCTGCTCTATTTTGGCAGTTGAATATTTCATTTCTCTTATTTTGTAGAAAAATGTATTTCTGAGCTTTCTTCCAATTTGGCAATTTTCTTCAGTATATTGCCACAATCTTCAGTAATTAATATTGAGACTATATCATCTGGTATTTTTATTTGCTACAAAAGATAAGAAATGTCAACCAAGAAAGGTTTAACCACATTTTTATTGAACTATTAGAAAAGTACTCTGAACCAAAGACATATATTTTAAACAAAGTATAGCATTTAAAATAGTAAATACCCATTGACTTATTTGAAATTTCATTTGTCCATTTTATTCAAGTTAGTTTTAGAATCACTTCTGTTCTAGATGTGCGTTTATTAATGGAAATGTTAGGGCAACAGTAATTTCATGGGGCATATTTATTTTTTAATAAATCATTAGTCCATTGGAATTTAAAAACTTAATCTTTTACAGAGTATTGCAGATAGAGTCAGGGCCTGTATTTATATGCTAATGACTCTACAGGAAGAAAGCAGAATTAACATATAATGCTTAATTAAGAGAAAAAAATGCAATAATCCTATAACTTGGAAGTAAAGCACAAACTACTTCTAATGCATAATAGAGGCTTTAATTATGTACTTTCAATGTAGCAATTCTTAAATAATGGTCCTGGCACTGGCAATAACATAGAAGAAAAAAGTCCCAGTGAAAACTATTGAAATAAATTAATCCTGTTCGGTTAAAAATTTTCAAAGCTAATTCCTCATGGTCTGTTTTGTGCATTTACATTGTTGAGTAGAAGTTTTTATCATTAAGTATTTCATATGAGAGTATTAAATTCTGCGAGGTGTCTGCTATTCCATTGTCCTTAAAAATGTGTTATCACTCCTCTGGAATCAACAGGGTTTTGATACTGGGTTCTGAGGAGTCAGGATGAGATTTAAGGTGTTTTCCTACGTAATTATATACATCACTGTTCCTATTTGCACTATTTTAATTGGTCCAGAACAACACTGATGTTTCAAGCTGTTCCTGTGGTTTCTGTGCAGGCAAATCATCATTGCAGGGCATTTACCAAGCAACTGTACTTTGAGATTAAAAACCAAGTTACTTCAGTCCTACACTCACCAGCTATTAATGTAGTCTGTGTGGCTGATCAAAAATAGAATTATGTTTATTCCAATTCAGATTGAAATTAGTTTCAGAAAAACTGAAGAAGTCTACTATTTCTTTGCAGAAATTTTAAGTATGTGAATCTCTGCTTCTTACTTTCAGATTTAAAATACCTATTAGAACAAGCTTGATCTTCTGAAGTAACAATGTTCTTTGTGGGTTTTTTTGTTGCTTGCTGATTTATTTTTTTCCTTTGTCAGAGCTTTACCTGAGGGGTTTTTTTCAATAAGTTTATTTCACAAAAGCGTGTTTACCCACCTCTGTAGCAAAAATCAATACATGATATAAAGAAATAAAGAAATGCCAAATGGTCTGCACACATTCATCTCTTTCACTGTTTGAACTCTTCATAAAAAAGCCTGACTACTGATTTTTCCTGAAGAGCACTCTTAATATGGCACAAACACATTGATGTCAGCATTAAATAAGAAAAACTTAAAAAAATTAAACTCCCAGGCTCTGCAGATTCAGGACTGATATCTAATTCCAGAAAATTATTCAAAGGAAAGCAAAGTAATGGGTGACTCTGTGTGTGTCCAACTTTTGTTACATAAATTGTGTAGTTGAGCTTTAAGATAATTTTATATGTAGAGATATGTTTCGGTGAACTGCAGTTTTCTGCTTCTTGGTTGTCAGCACTCAATCCTGTGAAATAGTTTTATGTGTTTTTCTACATCCTGTCTGCTGCTGTGGTGTTCATATCCAGGTTTTAGAATGCTTTTCAGTATGCCTTTTCATACCAGCTAACAATCTTAATCACTGCTTTTACTAGAAGCTGTGTATAAATTTGCTCTACTTGCTGAGAGTAAAATCTACCTTCAAAAGATACCACCTTCTAAACCTCATTTTGAAAATGCAAGTGGGAGGCCATCTGAGCATTATGAAGCATCCTACTTGTATGCCCTATCCAAGAGTAAAAAGTTAAAGCTACATCCTGCCTGTAAAGTGTCTAATAAAATAATAGGAGAACCCAGCTTTCTGAAATTCACAAACGGTGGGTTTTTTGGTAGTAGAGCAGCTATAATACACAGTGCTTGCTTTATTTGGAAAATACTGCTTTTGTCACTGTTTTCTGCAGGCTGTCCTCCCATTTTTCCCTTCTCCCACAGTTGCTTCCTACCCACTGTACTGGTGAAAGATTTTCCTCCAAGGTTATCTAACCCTTGTGCTCCTGACCTTCTGCCTATGTTAACTTCTTCCTCCTATTCGTCTCATGCACTAGTGTTAACTGTAGCTTCTGTGTCAGCTGGCCTTCAACTACTTTAGAATTTAATGCCAGTGTTAGAAATAATTTCAATGTTTGTTGTATTCATTTTAATATTTCACCATGCTTCTTTTGTATTGATTCTTTTATATGGTGAAATTCAAGGAGCTTCTGAAAGCCTTCAGTTGCCATCAGGTCAAGTTAAGTATCTAACTGTTGCTTGAACTCCATGATGATTATAAGATGCATTTGAAAATCAGCCCATAATTTCTTTCAATATAACAGGCATTGTCAAGAAAACCCTTTCCTACAATTCACTATTTTAGTAAATGTACTTTAAAGAAAAATAAAATTAAAGGCATGATTAAATACAGGGTTTATAAGAAGCAGTTGAACAGAGAAATTAAAGTTGCAGAATTTGAAGAGGAACGTGGGCTGTGAAAACTGCTATTGAAAGATTCTCATAGTTCCTTCCATAGGGAGAAAACTTGAAAAATAGCCAAAGGATGGAGAGAACATTTTTAGTCCCTTGGTTCATACATGGGATAGACTAGAAGTGAGTAATTACTCTAGGAAATGTTTGAAGTAATCAGTATCTGGACATAAATGTAAATTTACATTTGCTTTTGGTGGAAGTCTCATGCAGCTAACTTCCATTCAGATTCCCCATACAGATAGGAAGTTGCCTGCCATTCAGAGCAGTAATACCAGCTTTGCAGTGAAGTGCTGATTAAGCTTCAAAAAGTAATAATACAGCTGTGACCCTTTAAAGGCTCATTTTTCTATATAAATAATAACATTTACTGTAAAACCAACCGTGATGAAAATTGTGAAGCTGATGAATCCTTGGGGTTCAGGACACATATTGAGTACTAATTGGCATCAAGAATAAATTTCACCAAAAGCTGTAACATTGAGAAGTGAGCAACTTTCTGTATAAGGGGTTTACGCCTTTTACTCTAGGAACAAAAAGTATCTATTAGTGGAGATTAGATGGAACATTATGTGGTTGCTTGCTTAGGTGGTATGTTTGCTTTAAAAAAAAACCCACAGAGGGAGAGACAGAAGATATTTCTGTATTAAACTAAACAACCAAGACCTTTAAGAAGGTTACACAAGAGAAACTACAACTTTCATCTATTTTTATCAAGTTATCAAGAACTAGAACTAATGGTATGAGTCCTAAAAGCTCCTTAAGATCTCATTTATTTCTATTCTATGCTTGATGTCCTCCCCTTCTGACCTTATGAAAAGGTGCTGATGTTGAGTGATTTGAATGGGTGACGCAGCCTGATGAAATATTGATATCTGCAGCTAAAGTAGTCACTCTATAATCTATTCAATTGTAGTCCAGTAAAAGCAATTTTTGCTATTTACTAGTAGGTAGCCCAAAGCTTTGAGGTGACCTAACAGCAGCAGCTCTCAGGACTGTTTGGCTTTGTCATGGCCCTGTCTGGGCTTACCTGAGGTAACAATTGTCAAGAGGTCAGATGACCGTTCATTGCCTGCCCTGCTCTCACTGGCTCTAGGGGTGGCCTGGCATCCCTTGGTGGTCCCTTCATAACAAGCAACAGTCCTTTGTGTTCACTGGGCTGGGGGAAAATCTTCTGCAGCTTTCAGGCTTTAATTGGATACTGCTAAGAAGGAAGCAGACTGTGATAAAAAACACATACACAAATAACCCTAGGTGACCCCAACATTTAGAATGAAGAACCTCCCACCAGAGACATTAGAATCCTCCCAACAAAGACCTCCAGATGCTTTGTCATCTCCCTTTACACTTCTTGAAGGAGTCAGAAGCTATCAACTTTAGCCCCTAGAAAATCACTAGAGGACCACACTAGAAGTGTTTTGCATGACATTTTAAACTTTATTATCAATAAGTATTTCTTAAATGAATTAGATAATTTTGAATTTTAGCCTGTTAAAGCATTAACTGGGTTAATAAATTCTTTGCTCCACATGGACGCTGTTTTCCCTCTTCTCATAACAAGATTATGAGTGTAACAATAATTGACAGTGAGAAAGAGGTCTTTCCTGGAGGCTTATTCTGGATATTTATATCATCTAGGAGATCATATAAATTCACCACAAAAGTGTTTTTTTATTGTTATTATTGTCCAAAAAATGAGTCAACTTATTGGTGGACCTCAGAGGGACATCTAATGGATATGACTGTAGTGCCTGTGCTGAACAGAGAAGACACAAGCATTGTCATGGCTGTTCCAGAGAGGGAACAACATAAACTTGGAGCTGTTTTCAGGACACAACAAGGACAGGGTCATCATCTCGTAGCTCAACAGCAAGCCATGCTGTATCATGTCTTTTAAGAAACAAAAGGGAAAATTTAATTTTCTTTCAAACATTTCAAATATGAGAAGATGCAGAACATCCCTTCTTAAGTTTCCTCACTGTTTAATAATTCTTATTGTTTAAAATGTACCTTACTTCTAATTTGCATTTCTTGAGCTTTAGCTTCCAGTCAAGGCATATAGTTGTGTCTTAGCCTGCAATGTGGAAAAGCTCCCTGGTGTAAGATACCCTCTTTCCATGTCTGTACTTACAGATTCCTTAAGCTTGACTTTGATGAGCTAAATAGATTGAATTTCTTAAATCTCTTTCTGTAAGGCAGATTTTTCAGTCTTTAAATCATTTTGCAGTTTTTTACTCTACTCTCTCAAATTTTGCAGCACTGTTTAAAGTGTGTGAATATTTGGATATATTATTCCAGAAAAGATCTCAAATAACACCATAACTTTCCAGTAAGCCACCTGTTTACACCACTAAAGACACCACTATTAAGTCTTCCAGCTAGACAATCAGCTGGATTGGATATTTAGAAAGACTTTTGTTCTTTTTTTCCAGAATCACTACTAGAATAATATTGTAAGCATGACCTATAATCTTTGTTTTAGAAGTATGACATTGTCAGATAAACTTTAAATGTATGGTGCTTAATGAGTTCTGCAATATGATGACAGTTCACTACCTTACTGAAGCACAAAATATAAATAACTTCTAAAAACCTTTTATAGGGCTTTTGGTGTTGGGGGTTTTTTTGTTTGTTTTTGTTGTGTTGCGGTTTTTTTGTTTGTTTGCGTTTTTGGTTTTGATTTTGTTTTTTTTTAATATTACCATTTAATTTAATTGGAAAACCTTAGCAATAATTCACACTTTCCAAAAATGGGTGGCACAGATATTAAACATGACTGGCAGAAGAAAGATTGTTGCTCAGGCTGTTGTTTGGATGGGATCATTATGTTGTACCTGGTTATCGTCTGCTGTATAATTCTCACAGCCTATTTCAAGCATAATCGGGACATCTTACAGATAGAACGAAAGTCCCACTCATCTCTCTACCCTTTGCAGAATCTGTAAATGAGCCTTTCAGTGCAGTTTGCTTTTTGGAACAAAATTTTGCCTATTCAGACTCATTTGGGAGAGTTGCAAGTTCAACCTATATCAACTGCTGCAGTGCCACATTACTTAGCGGTTTACTTTACTCTAGCTAGTTCTAATATGGGGGAGAAGCAAATATTCTTGATCCCCTACCTAATCACTATCAGTTTCTGCTTATATGGAAGTGGAGCGATTGTTCATGAGTTTTATGAGCATGACAGAGTACATCTTCTCATGTACATTATGGTCAGACTTTTGCCATGAAATAACTCAGAATTAACTACTTGGAAATGTCAAATCTGTGTTCTATTGAGCATTCGTTAACAATGAATCCAAGTATGAAAAGAAAAAAACTCATTGTTTTTTAAATGCATGTATAACTTTGTCTTACAACACATAAGGATTTTAATGTGTTTGATGTATTCTTCTTGAATTTGTTAAGAATAGCTTAGTGAAAGGTCTCTTATGAGAAGGATGCTTGAATTAGACTGTGTGGATTCCAGCAAAGTAGCTTAGGTAAAGGATGATTTAACTTTAACTTCAATCAAACTACTGCTAAAGTTGACAGCTGAATTAAGGATGTCTGAGTCAACAGCAATTCTTTTAAGGTCAGATGGGTCCAGGGGGACTTGGTCCAGGAGCCACAGAACCAAATAGCTCCAGATCAAACAAATTATAAGCTCCACTGGGTAACACCTAGATATGATAGCTCAGGTTCAAGGAATTTATATACTAATAGAGATTAGGAAGAAACAGCTCAAATATTTTTCTTTGAACTTTTTTTTTTATAGAAGAGGAATGGAAAGTGAGTGTTTAAAAGTACAAAATATTTTCTGTCCAAGTATGATCAAATGCTCAGAAGTCTGTCTGTCTGAAAATCAGCATCATTTCTCTAATACTAAAAGGTTTAATCAATTTAAAAATCATGATATCGACTTTGATATGCCATAATTACTGTTCTTATTAATTACGCCCATAAGTGTTCCAAAGTTAAGCAAAACCAAAATTGAAGTAGCCTGTTCAACCTCAGCTCTTTCATATGCTTTATGAAATATGCACATTTTTACAAAGCATGCTCACACTGAGGCTGCTTCACAGAATCCCTGGGTTGTGCAGTGTGAAGAAGAGAAGTGAGCAGTTGGTTCTACTGTCACATCAACAGGAAGAACAGACAGCAATCTTTCTATTTGGAAAGTCCTGGTATTGTCCAG
This sequence comes from Scolopax mira, assembly GCA_004320125.1. NCBI lineage: Eukaryota > Metazoa > Chordata > Aves > Charadriiformes > Scolopacidae > Scolopax > Scolopax mira. The sequence goes on along the minus strand of BJBW01000339.1, from coordinate 91,812 downwards.
TAAGTTAAAATCGTGGGATATGGCCTTAGTTTAGAAACTGATGAAGTGGCTGGGAAAGAGAAAGAGTCAATTTAATTTTTCTGTTTATGCTAACTGATGAAATTTAGAAGGTTTGTTTCAACTTAATCATGTCTTCCAGTTTGACCAAACTATAGTTTTAAGACCTGAAGCTCTAGAGCCATGAGATACATAAAAAGTAGTTTCACTCCTCCCTTCTATTCTATATATCCCCAGTCCTTTTTCCCTAAAAATATTTTCATATTTGCTAACAACATTTTAAGTTAGTGTCGTCCAACCACACGGTTGAATCTAGCAAGATCTGAATGAGAAACAGAATCCTCATTATTTTTTATTATGCATATGGTTTTGCTATAAAATATAGCTTATGTGCTGTGTTATTGTCGCCAGTTAGTGCTCTGCCTGTGTGGATTTGCCAGTCATTGCCAAGATAATCTATGCCAGGGTTAGTGGTCACACACTTTCTAATTTAGCAATTGTATTAAGAACTTCAGGCATTTAAAAAAGAAAAGAGTTCTGGAGTTCTTTTCTCTTTCCTAGATAAAAACTTTGTCACAGCTCAGCAATCACAGAGACATTGCTCTGTCTGCCTGCTTGATTTGTTTTCTATTTATAAATAGATTTATCCCTCCAAAGAGGTTCATTTAGGAGGGAGATCAACTCTAACCAATAGCAGGAATGGAACAGATTGGAGAAACAAAGCTTTGGAGGGAGGCTGAAATAAATCAAATTAACTGTGTAGGTTTCATTTGTTTTTCATTAATTCAAAGTAAGATAGCATTCTGGATATTTCTGAAAAGACAGTGGAATCCCAATTATCCAAGCATCCACAGTCAAGAGTCAGTCTTTCTGATGAACTTTCAGCACCTTTACTTCTTGAATATTGACTTGCTATTACTCATAATTCTATTATTTATGTTATCCAAAAGTATTCATATGAGCCTAACATTTCACATAATCGGTATTTTAAGAATAAAAGGATGCTCAGCAAGAATAGTCATGCTTTGGGGCTTATTTTGAGTATTCTGCTTTGATCCACAAATCTTTTAGAATTTGAGTTTGGGAGGATATATCATCCTGTGGGTGAGATTTCACCTGATGCTGTTTCTACCAGAACTGCCTGCATCTAATTTCTGATTTTCATCTACCAACTCTCTCTAATAATTCTTTTCCTTCAGAGAGAGAGATAACTTATCTATGTGTCTAGAGATACTGGTACATATCTGACCTTTATGTTTTCCAGTAAATGTTTAGAATTTAAATTGCTTGGTGGAATGTTTTAACCTTTCCTCATGAGGGCTGATCTCCTGCATTTGTGAAGCCCATTAAAAATAATACATGGTCACATCCTAGCAGAAGAGCTAATTTTTCTTTTTATTTGAACTATCACTTAAACCATCATGCTCACTGCCAACTAATTTCTGAAATTCTATTCATTACATAACGATGATAATTAACATTCTTCTCAATGTAATATAGGATAAATCTACCTAAACAAATATGAAAATGTGTATATATGTGTGTGTGTGTATAAATGAAAAAAAAAAGAGAATAATCAGAACTTTTCTGAAGTATTAATAGCTTTCTGCGTTATTCCTGGAGAAAGTCTCCAGATGAGGAGTATGTCTCCTTTTATAGATTCTATCAGTTCGAGTAGAGTGTCAGCTTTCAGTAGAAGGAAGGACTATGTAGCAGAATAAAAGGATGTATATAATAATTTTTCTGAAGAGAATGAGGAAACGGAATTTGCTGTACTGGATCATATAATTCATTGTTAAAGTCTCGTGGCTTGTTCTGACAAGATGTGAAAGTCTTAGCAACATGTACTAGTATATGAATATATGGCCATACACATATAAATCATGCAAAATAAGGCAATTTTTCCTTAGTTTCTGTAGTAATGTGTGAATAGAATAATACCTGGTTTTTTTAAAGCTACAGAAAGTTATCAATCATAATGCCTTTTCTTTGTTTGTTTGTTTAAATTGGGAGTTTAGATGGACTTGTTCGGGCTACCACTGTAGTAAGTATTGCCATGACACTTAGACCCACCCATGATATTAATCTAAAAAGAAAATTTTAAATTAAATTCTCCTCACTAAACAACACTAAGTGTGTTATTTCTATCCTCCAGGCAAAAGCTTAGTGAGAAAATTCTTCTCAGGTGCATCCTGCAATCAGTGAAAAGATATGCTTTAGCTGTTTGCCTGAGGTTGGTCATTTGAACTGAGATGAATCATCAACAAACTTGACCTCTGGAGTGACTTGAATATATACACCATATTTTCAAATATAGATTTGGAATCCTTTGGTGGGATCCTGAAATATTTGAGGAAAGTGACGGAGTGTAGATTTCTTAAATTATTTCAAGTAAGGTTAATATAGGTTAAGATTGTATACAGGAAATTAGCCTGCTAAGTAAAAGGGAAATCATTGCCAGTAATATCTTAGAAATTTTTTTACTTTGAAGCCACTTTATTAATCAGATATGGGGCTTCCCCAGATATTAAAAACTAAAGCAGAAACAGTTAAGGAAATGTAAATAGGAGTCTAAGAAGCAAATCCCATAGAATGAGACGCTTCAATGTATTTGGTTTGTTCCAGACCATCTGCTTTTTCCTATGGCTGATCTTCCTCATGAGTAAAGCAACAGATATTTAAACATTGGCAAATTTCATCATTAATTTTGATCTTTTGCCTATAGGTAAAACTTGTGAATCAGTTTCTTTCCTAAGAAGCCTAGAAGGACAAGTTAGTTTGAGAATGAAGCTATGATGAACAGCTGACTGAAGTTTTTTTAAGGACATCGTATGATATTAATGTGAATCAACAGAGCATTGCAAATATTCTTGCAGAAAATAACAACTTGTCTCAGAATTTCAGTATGTTTGTCTATTCGTATGAAAAGCGGTTGAAGGAGCTGGGGCTGTTTAGTTTGAGGAAGAGGAGGCTGAGGGGAGACCTCATCACTCTCTACAACTACTTGAAAGGACACTTAGAGAGGTTGGTGCTATATAATTATATAATTATATTAAATATATTTAGATATTTTAAATTTAGATATATTAAATTTATATTGAATATTTAATATAAATTAAATTTAGATATATAAAATTATATAAATAGATATATAAGTTAAATTAAACATATAAGATGAAGTCTATCAGAAATGCCAATATAAGCATTTTTCCTTTTTTCCTCTTTTTTACTTTCTTGGAAAAAATAATTTGGCTGTAATTTTGCAGTAAGTTTGACCCCTAAAAACAATATATTTGAGTGTATCATCCTTGACTGTTTGTCCGGAAACGTGTCCAGTAATACACAAAGTACTTTGAAATTATGGCAGTTTTTAGAACTGCAGACTTAGATACCCCCAAATCACCAATGACTTGTGAGAAACATAAGCTTTAGGGGCATATATAAAAAGGAAGAGGACATGTAACTGAATGAGCATCCTTCTTGTACAGCAAGATTTTTATTCAGGCTCCTTGTAGGAGAAGCCTTAAGTAAGTAGTTCAGAACTTAGAGGAGTGGAGGACAGAGAATTGGTAAGATGAGAACTACCATGCACAACATAAAGTTACTGAAAAATTAACCTACTTTGAGAACTTTTATTTTCTATTGCCTTATCTTGACAAGAATAATGTGTTTTAGTTTCCTGAACAGCAAGCTTTCCTGGTGTTGTACATGCACTGGAATTATGAAAACCGCTTTTAAAATTTTAGTTTTCTTCTTATTATTCAAAATGATACTATATAATGCTGCATTTTTTTAAGTACTGTTCTATGCTGCTTTCTTAATCTCTTTCTACCTATAGATAGAGTTGAATATATGACTCATACAGTTTTTAGCAAAGTGTGAATTAATGCCTGTTGAGTTTAGGTGTCTAGTTTGACCTCATAAAGGAGTGCATCTTTGAAAGTGTGGCTTAGCAGCAGATGGCTACATAGACAATGAACTGTTTAGCAGTGCTAGCACCAAAGTTGGATAAT
>BJBW01000339.1:40292-87689 GCA_004320125.1 Scolopax mira | reverse complement strand
TATTCCATTTATGAAAACTAGTGCAAAGCTGCAGTGCCACATTTTTCATGATACACACAAATATAACGACAATTTTACTTGATGAATTTGGGAATACAAGGACTATCTGATCCTGTCCTGAGATTTGAGGTGTACTATTTCATAGAAATTAAGTTGATTTTAAAATTAAGGAAGACCTTCATGGTAATGTCTACTGTTTAAGTTACAATTCCAGCAGAATTTAAGTAATTTAAACACTAGATTCCACCTGGGAATTGAAATCTCTAAAGTCAATATAACTTGTTGTTACAGCTAATCGGACAGCCCCATGGTGGGGGTACCCAGCACAGCTCTGGCATTGGAACCATACTTACTAGCCCCATATGAAAGATGACGAGGCTGTCTCACTTACCTCCTTTTCCTAATATATGAGATTTCTTGTGCGTTTTGGTAGGGCATGTGTGATCAGGCAGGCTAAAAACCGGATGTCAGACAAGATGGACTACACATCTGATTTAGTGTAGCAATTCCTATGTTCCTACAGTTAATTGCTATGGGAAATAATAGTTATAATGTAATCCAGTACAATTACTGGCAGGAGACAATCCAAGAATTGGAATTTTAGAGTTTTGTTTAAAATAAAAAGCATGTGTTAAAAGCCATATTGATTATTTTAATCCAGTCTCCCATAGCAATATTGTTAAGCAGTATGACTCCTCTTTGTCTATAGTTTGCCTGGCAGGAGAGGAACAAAGACGTTGATCTGCTATTAACTAAATATACTGGAGAATACTTTGTACTAACCGTTTGAATAGGAAATGGAAGAATGCTTTAAAATAACATTTGCTACTATGCTTCATGATATCACCATAGTAACTAAGAGTTCAGTCTGAATGCTGTGCTTTTATGCTTGTATTTTCACACAGAAATGAGACATTAGCTACCAGTCTTTAAATAAGAAAACTGATCATTAATTTTGCACTTTGTAAAGTCCCATTAACCAAAGCATATTTGCAAAATGATATGCATCAAACAAATAACATAGCAATTTTAATTAAAGAAAATTATGATTCAATAAACCATAAAAATGGTTTATTCAAATCCATGTTTTAAAAAATAACATTACACAGCCTTTAAAAGCCTAACTAAAACATGGCTAGATAGCTCAGGGGCTTTGTCTAGCGTGTTGGAGCACAAAACTGTTTATGTGCTTTCAAATAGAGCTCAGATTGGTGTTAAAAGGAACTGCTTCAAAATCATAATTTGGTTGCCCTCGTAAAATGCACTTGTGATCTTCAGAAAACTAGATGTTTAGGTATTACTAACTATTTCTAGTGACAATGAGTTGGCTGCTTTAGTAATGGGGACGGGAATGTGTCACAAAGACAACACAATATGTAACTAAGAAACCTTGAACAAGTCTCTCTCTCATGGACCAATCTGAAGATGTATGTGTGCTATGGTTTTTATGTTATATCTCTGGCATCACAAAAAGCCTTCAGTTAACTGATCTCAATAAGTTTCATATTCTAAACCCTATTAATCATGTAAAACACAACCTGCTTACAATTATGATTCACACAGTCACACTAGCTTAAGTAATTAGAATTACTAGTAAAACTGACAGTAAACTTAAATGGTAATGACTCCTGCAGATTAAATTAGGATAGCATTTCCCATCCTGTGCAGGTCCAGAGAACTGCAATGTGAGAAAACTAAGGCCTTTAGTCACATTTCACTCCCCCTGAAAACAGTACAATACAAAAAGCTCATGCAAAAAGGCTTGCTTGTGTCTTAAATATGAAATTCGACTCCACTAGATGTGTGAAACAGTAGTGGTTTTTTTAAGGAACAAAGGAAAGATGAACTCAATGGATCCACAGGTTGCTCCTCAGTGGAGAAGAAAGTAAACAATCTGGAGTGGCTGTTCTGACTGAGTCTTAAGTAAGGAAAAAGTAAATAACTGTCCCTACTTCAGAGAGTATTCTGTCTTTCTCAAGCACTACCACAATAGTACAGCTACCTGATGCATAAATTTAGAAGGATTAGATACTCTATACCAATCACTAGCCTGTAATGGTCTCTGTGATGAACACTGAACTCCTAGAGTATAGAGCAGCAGCAACTTTAACACTGACAGAGAAAGGGTTGGCTTATTGCAGCTGAAGTAATGAAGTTCTTGATTTGCACATATGAAAGTCATTTTGAAAGTTTACTCAACATTCCAGTGCATTTCTCTTTTGTAGTATATGCTTTCCTTAAATCCATGAGGGATGATTATCACTCAGTCAAAATTAAGCTTTTCATAATGTTATTCATGAAATTGCATTCTTAATGCCCATATTCCTTGATTGGATGTCTGACATGAAGCACATTTATGTATATGATTACATGGAATGCTTACATGGAATGCAGCTAGTGTATGTAGCACAAATGTTACTGTTAGTGTAACAGGCTGTATTAACTCTAATAGATAGACTAGAAGACAAAAAAATAATAGCAATATCATAACAGTTAACAACTATGAATTACTAACTGCTTTAGGTTAAAAACTTTGGAAATATTAGCCTTTGCAGTACTGTTGAGTATAAAGTGCAGCAACATGTACATCCCTTTAGAACTCTTTAATAGTACAACAATGCACCATGGAATAGTAATGAAAAAATTATGCAAAAAGTAAAAAACCCGATATCCACTCATTATTGGTCAAACTTTTCTGGATATTTGAGAAGTGAGTTAACTCTAAGTGCTTGTTTCAAACCAGATTTTACACTGGAAATAGGAAAAGACATTTGCCTTCCAGGTACTTACCAATTCCATTAGACATGATGGATTTTTTGTATTATAGAGATTCTTAGAAGATGAAAAATACTGATTGCTTCCCTTCTCTAATATAGCAATAGTTCATGTCTTGGAACTAGTTTTATTGTCAAAGTGAATAATATTTTAATATGTTTAGAGATGGCCTCATTCTTCTGGATGGAAAAATGAAATGACTTTTGACATTAGGGTGCTTTGTTATCTGTTTCTTGAATAACATCAATATCACATAATTTTGATGGTGTGCTTCAGGTGTGATTTCTGGAAAGAAAATGCAAGAGAAAAATTGTCCTTAATGCATTACAGTTTGAGGTCCTTCTCTGTAAATAATGCTGTGTATTATAGCAAAAGCATTTGGGTTTCCTATAGACCAAATCCTAAACTAAATCAAAGGTCTGCATCAGAATGTCCTTTAGAATAGTTTTTTAATGTATTCTTTAGCACTGAAATGTTTACTACTTTATAATACAAGAATATGTTTGATTTTTAAGCCCAACCCCACAGAACAATGACAGTATCTAAGGAGAAGTTCCTGGGTGGGAGTAAGTTTCTGCCCACTTTAAAGGTAAGTCACTTAAGGTTTAGTTTATCTTCCCTGTAAGTGGCTGTCAAGTTTGTTGAATATTGTAATTGAAGTAAATAATCTTAATATTTAATGTCTTCTTTAATTTTTTTTCTTTATTTTGTGTGCTATCAAGGCTATTAATTGATTTATTGCTCTTCACCATACCTATATTTGCAGGATATAACTCCTTTCACTGTAAAACATGAAATAATAGTACAAATACGGTTATTGTCAGTGGACTTTTACAGATTTGGCATTCTGGGCCCAAAAGGAAAATTACCTTGGACTCCATCTACTTCTGTTCTTTTTGAACTAAGTAGGAAAAATGAATCTGTGTTCTGCAAAAGTAAAAACACCTGGGGACAAATCTCTACCTTTTACTTGCAAAAGGAAATTATCAGGTGCAACTTAAAAGGGGATAAATAAGAAACTCAATTTCATGAACACAGAGATTTTAGGAGAGATACTGTGTCAAGGGGGTTTTGGTTTTGAGAAAGTGTCAGTGTATTTCTAGGCTTTCAGGCAGAATACTGTTTATATAAACTACACTGTTTATATAAAAGAGTGACTATTTGAACAAAGACAAAAAAAAGTATGCTGTAAAAAAAATTATACCAGACTATCTCCTACAAAGAGCTAGATAGCTTTACTTCTGCCCAATAACTTAGCTGTTCATCTCTCTGGATTTGCTGGCTGAGTAAGCAATAGATTGTGAGCGACAGACTTAGCTCCTGTCTAGGACTTTACATTTCAATCTCCTTTGTAAGTGCAAAAAATTACCAGAAGCCTGAAGAATGTGTTGACTTTCTGGCTTTCCCGTACTCTAGCAGTTCATGTTAATATTTACATCACTTAAAGTGCTGGCAGCTAAAATGATAAGAAAGCAGAGCGCTGTCTTCAAAGCCAGAGAGACACTTAGTAAATTATCTCACTGTCAAAAAATAAATCCAGAACCTAGTTGCACAGAATAATACTGAATGAATACCAAATATCTAGAACCCTAAAGGATCTTTATTGCAAGGGTTTGCGATGTCATTACATCCCTTGTTTAGGCATTTGCTCTGTAAGCAGAGTCTGTCATGCTGACTCTGTGCAGTGAGAGAAACATCAGTGTCTAATGCATCCACGCCAGACACAGAACCAGCTGAAAAGCAGTGTAACCAGCCAGTAGGAAATGGTGAGGACAGGGATGCATATGCCTCTCTCTGGGATTTAGACCTCTTATACAAGGCTTCCTGGAGATGCCCTCCTTTAATTGGGATTTTCAGTACTGAGCCTACTGTTTTGTTTAAAAAACGCGTGTGTAACTTTTGAAGTATGTCAATAAGCTAAGTCAAGCAGGCAGGGTTCTCTCTTCCTTCTCTCTTTTTCCTTTTAAGAAGTTTTGTTATCGTATTATGTGAAACAAAAAAAATCCTGAATGATACTGTGAAATACCTAGTTTATAAATTCCTTGCATAGAAGTCTCAAGACTCTTAAGGAAGGAGTGTTTCTTTATTTAAGTCAACTATTCTATCAGCTGATCAACAGATCTTTGAAAAGTTTGGTTGAAAGACACTTCTTATGCATCATTTTTAATAGCACATTGTAACTCAGGGGCTTGTCCAGGTCCATGCAGGAAAGTAATAAATAACATGAGTTTGTCTAATCAGCAGATCCAGCAGACACATCAATGAAAACCATTTTGAAATATATTCACTGCTATAGGAAAGAAAAACAGTTGAGCTAGCAAGAAAGAGAAAGAAGAAAAAACTTCTGAGGAATTCTGTTTTTATGAAAACAAGTAAAGAGAGGTACAGAAAAAGGATTGCCCAAGAAAATTAATATGGAGAAGCAGCTTGTCTATACTCAGGGCAGAGTCACCACATGTAATGACTAAAAAAAAATTGTGTACAGTTACTCTGATGTACCTCAAAAAATCTGAGGTTATCATGCTGAATTAGTGTTTAAAGGAGAAACTAATCTGGAAAGAACCCATGAAGGAATTCTTACAAAACATTTTACTTTGAATGGGATTTATCCACATAACTAGGAACTGATGCAATCAGAATAAAACCACAGAAAATGTAAAAGTAGGTAAGACAAATAAAAGCTAAGTTATCATACTAAAAAAGGCTGCAGATTTGAAAGTGCACGACACAGTACTGTGCCATGGCTCTGCCCCTCTAATTAGTTGAGTTAGCACAATGGCCTCTCTGAAATGGTGGTGGGGAATGGGGGTAAGAAAGATTCACTTTAATTTCTAAATAGCCCAGATAAGCAATGCCACTTACCATCCTTCCTAGAGAATGGCATGAAACTCCTGGCACACCAACCTCAACCTATGGACTGAAGCTCAGCCACTTCTTTGGTGGCTTTGGGTTGATGGCACCAGAGGGTTTAGTTTACCATGATTTTGGCTTACCAGCTACAGCAGCTTGGGCAGAAAAGCCCCTTTTCAGCTACACTAAACGTTAATCATTCCAAGATAGAATCTCTTCCCTAATATTGAGTAAAAAAATACCACTATAGTGTGCCCAGAAGTTAGGAAAAGAAAAATTGATCTTGTTATGCTTCTGTGCTCTCCCATGTCTTCCGTCAACATACCTTTTTCAGTGTTACATTTACATTTTGCCTCTGTAGCAGGAAGAGTTAGAAGGCTATGAAAGTATTAAGATCATAGTTTACGTACCAGACAGTACATATACAAAGCCTTCTTGCAATCTGAATATTCAGCAAATATTTTACAGGTTTGAACCAGAGCACTTATTTAGATTAGGAAAATATTTACCATAGTTAGGAGAAAATAAAGACTTAAAGGCTAAAGACTAAAGATCTGGACAAAAAAATAAGAACCTTTATTAAAAAAAATAAGGAAGTAAAGTACTTATACACAGGAATTGCTGGAAAAAAATGGTTGATCATAAAGGAGATAGAATGGCCTCTGCAACCATTGCTAACAGAGGAAAAGAAGAAAATAAAAGGAATTGAATCTAAAATGTTGGTGATATATAATGGGTTAGCAGAAAATTAGTTTTTAAGACTGTATGTGACAATCTAATTAAAGTACTGTATTTGTTTACATCTTTTTGAAAACTTTAACAGGTTTGCTTTTGTAACAGCATGCTATAAAAGAGAACATTGATTAGAGCTTGAAAAGTAGTAAAGCCAATGGTAATTTGATACATACTGTCATCTTTTTTTGTATTTTTTTCATGAGCACAAATCAAAGCACAGGGTCCAACACTATCATGGCTTTTACAAATAGATAAGAAAAAAGCAGAGGCTGTCCCAGAGAACTCAGTCTCACTCCATGATAGCAACATGAGTAGGTGGAGGAACAGAGCAAGAGGAGGTGAGCAGACAATGAGAGTGAGGTTGTCAGCAAAATGACGACATTTTAATGGACTGTTTCTGTTTAATATTACCTAGCAAGTTATAGACCTTTCTATTTCAGTGGCATCTGGGCCTCGGTGAATTTTTACATCCTTGATATATTGCATAAAATCCTTACAGATAGAACCAAAGACACCATTGTTATTGATTTCAGTGGCTTGCTGCACCAAGCTTGAAGACCCCATTGATTTTTGTCATCACAGTGAGTCAGCACTCAGTGATAAACAATAGAATACTAAATTCCAGTGATTAACTATAATAATAATTATAAATATTACTCTTAGTGAGTAAGAACGCAGGATTGATAAGAATTTCTTTCTTGATGTTTTTTATATCCCTATTCTATTCTCCTTTTCCTTTTTTGCTAATTTTTTGTTTCTTTCCCTGTTCCTTTTTCACTCTAGCTTTCTGAATGTGGATAAATAGATTCTTGACCGGATAAAGTTAAAGAAAACTTGAAAGTTCTTAAAATGTCATTTGTACACTACTCAATGAATATAAGCCTGTGTGATTTAGGGTTATTTCCTCAGGAGTTAGTCATAGGTAGATACTTTCCTACTCACCCAATAGTGCTGTCACTGGACTATCATTGGTTTGCAGATACATATATAGGACAGTAAAATCATCTCAGGTTTGCATGCATTTATCTGTAATGCATCTTCTGGTTTGTGAAAGAGTTGAGATTTGTAGATACGTAAATATTACCAGTTTATATAGAGATATCATGACTGGTTTCTGGAAGTAATTTTCTAGCATTTACTGCAATTTTCTGAAAAGAGATTAGATTTCCTAAGAGCACTGACTCTTAGTTACTAACAGAAACTATATACAATCTGATACTGTTGGTGTTAGGGTTTTTTTTTTCCTTAGGAGGGTGTGCTTATGTATAAATTACAGTCGGGGATTTGTTGTTGAGAACAACATTGTGAACTTTCTCCAATAAAACATGAAGTTGTGAGATAATCAGGTAAAACCATGTACAAATCTATAATTTTATCTACTGTCTTGCTTTTAATGACTTCTCTTGGCCTACAACTCTTTTACTGCAATGCAAAACTAAATAAGGGGAGCTTAATCATATGTGTTTGGTTCTAGTTTAGAATGAAAATGATTCAAGGTGTTTGAAAAACAAGATTCAAGGTTTCTTTTTGCTGATTACACACAGGAAGGAAGAATTTCTGATAAAACCAAAACAAAAAGCCCTATAATTTTGCTTATGTATTTTTTTCAGGTAGGTGTTTTTTTGAAAACTTTCTAACAAAATTAAAAGTAAAATTATATATTATTCTATAAAAAGTTCTACATAATTTCCAGGTTTATACAGATTTGTTATACTAGGGCTTCACCATACTTTAGATCTTGTGATCTACATAGTACATGCAGTCTTATAAATATCGTTACATTTTAATTAAAAGCAGGGAAAAATCAGAAGTGCAATGCCTTCTCTTCCCCACAGAGTCACACCTTAGCCACTATCATACATTCTAATAACAGATAATAAAGAATCATTATGAAAAATTTCTCATGGTGAAAAGGTGGAGTGGCTGATGAGAACTTTTGCCTCAAGGTAATTTTTGGCATCTTAGTTCAGATGAAGGAAAAGGCCTGCACAAATGATGTTGTTGGCTAGCTGTAGGTATTTAAATATTCTAAGTTTTGTGTTTCTGAAGCATTTGTATATGATTGTCCAATTCTACTATAACTATTAGAAAAATCTCTGATCAAGAAGATTGTAATGTATGTTACCTGCAATACTGTGTACGACTAGAATGAATGTTCTTTCAGATGGCTGTTGAGAGAGAAATCTTTTTTAAAGAAAGGGAAAATTCAGAGCTGTAACAGAATCTTGGATGCTAGAGGTGGGATTATGCATTAATTTCCAATCAATTCTTATGATAATACAAGATTGTTCTTCTTGAAGTTTCTAGTGTCTCACCCATTGCAGTAGGCAGAGCTGCTGTCATTTTGTGAGACATTTGCAATGCTTATGATGCTTCCTTTCCCTCCATTTTCAGCAAAAATGTAATTGCATTCCCAATGTGTACAATTGTTGTTTCTGTTCAGATACTAATGTTCTGTGACATTAGTTTTTCTAACTTATCTACATATTTATTTTACTTACCTTGCAGAGAAACAAAATCACTCATCCAGTAGTTTTGAAGGTTTTGATTTTGAAACCTTTAAACTCACTGAAGTAGTATAATTAATTGTTTAATACAGTAAAATTTTGATATTAAGCTTCACTCAGTTCTTGTTCACATTCCTGTTTTGTACATTTCTACTCAGAGCTGAAGTTGCAGTCCATGTTGTTTTGGTATTGCCTGCGTATTCAAGTAAATTTTATTTACTTAAGTAGAAGGCTTTGTAATGAAATTTAGAGTCATCTTTGGAGTGCTGAATTCTCTTGAAATTTAGCCTAAATATTTTATACTTTTTGTAGTTTAAATATTTTTTCAGGATGGGATTAGATAAAGTGAATGACAATTAAAAAGATTACCCTCTTCTTTTTTCTTTAAGGTATCACCATTGCCAAGTGATAATATTTGTCTCTAATTGCTTATTACCTGTTCTCATTTCCATGACTTTTCAGAAATTGTGAGTAGTTCAGTGAGCTCATTAACTTGTTGCCTTAATTCATTAGAATGCATAGCTGGGATAACTAATTTGTATAGATACTATTCTTCAGTGATGCTTTTCAATTGTTAAAAGTATATTTTAAAAGGCTAAATTATTTTATATTCCTCACGTTTTCAGTGTTGCTTCACCCCAGCCAGACACACTCTGAAACATGGAATAAGAGAACAAGCAAAGCATGCGTTAAGAAATCTGTTCTTTAGAGTTTGTAATATTTATCCCAGTCTACGTGCTTTCTCTTACCATATTCCATGTTATGTTGAGGGCACATCAGCTTTCAGAGCCTGCAGCCAATAGTACAGTTGTCACCATAACATGTAGCAAGCAGAGAAAGTGAGAAATCATTAAGTTAGTCTAAAAAAAAAAGTCATTGAATGCTCAAAAAAAAGAAGTAGGTAACATAAACATTTTAAAAATAATTTTAAATCTGACAAAGGCAATCAAATCTGGTAGGATGTTGATACAGTTCAATTCCACTGACAATCTGAGTTGTTATAATCTGTGCATGTTGAAGCCTGTGAACGACAAACCACTGTATCAAAGAGGCCTACAAACAGGGTATTACAATAATCCAGACTTGATGTTATAAAAAACATGAATCAAGAGCTCAGCACCCTGTGGAGACAGTAAGCTTTAATCTTCACCCACTACTAAATTCCTGAGATGGTATTAGGTGCTTATGATTCTTAAAGTCTTATCATGTGTACTGAGCTGAAAACAGTAACTTTTCTGTTGACATTATTTAAACCGTGTAAGATTCTACTTACTCTACTTCAATTAAATGATCTTTAAAGCTCTCTTTTTATATTGATTAGGATTTCTCAGGCTGTCATTCATAACTCACTCATATTTCTAGTACCAAGATCAATGCAATTACTTTTCTTCTTTACCTTTCCAGCAATAAAATATTTTTAAATAGAATTGATGATAACACTCCAAGAATGATTTTGTCAAAACAAGGTAAATGGCCTTTAAAGGAATATTAATGTTCCCTTTTGTATTAAGATTATAGCAGAAGAAAACATCTCAATTTTTTTTTATCTCTTTAAATGATGCTGCCTCGAGATCACAGACTCGGAGTGGTAAGTGGAACTTAACAAAGTCAATATTTAAGGAGAAAATAGCTACAGACCTTAAAAGTATTTGTATTCTGCCCTGAAACTGTATCCTCTGTTGCTGTGAAAATCCTAAATGGCATGATTTTTCATGTTGATTGCCAATATAGTTCAAAAGAAAGGAGAAAAAAAACAACCCAAAACCTAGAATACTTTCTATTCTCTTAAACATGCCGTATTTATGAGTTCCAGACAGGAAAATTTAAGATTCCCTGTGCTGGAGATAAAAATTTAATTCCTTTTTATTTAAGGGATAATTTAACACAAAATATGGCACAGAAGAAAACCTGAAAAAAAAAAAAACTTAATAAAGGACAGAGAAAAGATATCATGGACGTAGACCACAAAAAAAAAGAAAAAGGTGCGGAAATAACAAGGAAAATCTAATTGAAATTCTGATGTTCCTAACATTTGTGCAAGAATATCACCCACATGTTCTGGTTCAGCCTGGAGAAGGCTCCAGGGAGACCTTATAATGGCCTTTCTATATCTGAAGGGAGCCTATAGAAGAGCTGGAGAGGGACTCTTTGTCAGGAAGTGTAGTGACAGTACAAGGGGCAACAGTTTTAAATTGGAAGAGGGGAGATTTNNTGGAGGTGTTCAAGGCCAGGTTGGATGGGGCTTTGAGCAACCTGCTCTGGTGGGAGGTGTCCCTGTCCATGGCAGGGGGGTTGGAACTAGATGATCTCTACGGTCCCTTCAAACCCAAACTATTCTATGATTCTATGATTAAGGACTTCCCTACCGTTCTGAATATTGATAATGTAGGTTTAGCTTCAGCTAGGTTAAAATTAAAATAATTTTCCATTATAAAATATTGTCTTACAAGAGTGACAGAAAAGTGAGCATATATTCTTTTTATGCAGTCCTGTTATGTAAACACTTCTCAAGTTGGAAAGGAAGAGGGAAAGGGTGGTGTTTTCTTCTTGGTTGGTTTTGTTAATCCTAGGAGTAGGAGGCCATTTTCAAAACATTTCAGAATATTTTTTTCAGTTTCAATTTTGTTTTAAATACTAAAATGAATTAGGGGGTCTTCATATTGTTTATTTTGCAATTATTTTGAAAACGGAATGCTTAGATCAGCATGACAAGTTGTAATTTTTTCACTGAAATCACATTATACTCTCTTCCAGAAATGTCGGAAACTGTCATCAGCTCTGAAGTTAACTGTAAGGAATACATTTACTAACCTTGTGCTGTGCACCCCAAACTGTATATGCTATATAACTTTGGAAACTTATTTTGGATGCTGACCAGACAATGGGATGATACAAGGTAATCAGATCACTTAGAGGTTGAGCTGAATGATGTTTTTCTTTTACATTATTTGTTCCTAAAAAATGCACTTTCAGAATAGCTGAAATGAGAATGCAAGGCTGAAACAGTATTTTGAAATCCTGAGAAATTATTCAACAGTTGCAATAAAAGCCAAGGAAATGAAGGACTGCATTCACAAAACTGCTATTGAATGAAAATGGTAATGTATCATCATTTCCCTCAATATCTATTCGGTTACTGTATTCTCCTATGAAATAGAGGACTGTGTTTCAGATCTCTTTTCAGCGGCTTTTACCCATCGTACTCCACCTACCAGGCAAATGTCCTAGGCTCTAGATTGTAGTTATTTTTATTTTTGGTATCTGATAAATTACTATTTAAGTAGCTCATACCAAGTTCCATCTTTCAGTGCATTTGTGAATGATTCCATCTAGCATACAGTACTATGGTGGGTCATCTCACACAGACGAAAGATATGAATCTAAGTGGTTTGTATTTTTAAAACTTCTGTTAAAAAGAGAGAGATAAAACAAAGGTCCTTATTTCTCTTTTTTCTAGAACCTCCATTTCTGAGAGTATTTTTTTCTTATTTTTCCATGCTTCTTCATTTTTAATATGCTCAAGGATTAAATATTCCATTTTGGGACATGTGAAATTAGACCCACAAATATTTATGGTAGCTTTAATTAACAAATTGCATAAGCTACCGGTACAGGAAAGGACTTTGTCAGCTATTTTGGAATTTCACAATGACCTGAAACCCAAGCTTATGGCTTTTTAAAGCATATAAACATGTCACCACATGTAAGAGTATGATGATCAAAGGAAGACTTAAAATGTTCCCCTATCATGTTGAGGGAAATACCAACTAAGTTTTTTTCTTTACATGGTGAAGGAAGGTATAGATTCCAATCGGCAGTGGCTAAGCAAGATGTTATTGTCCTTTTTTTGGTGCATGTTACAGTTAAAAATTCATCTCGTTTAAGTTCTGGAAGGGAAAAGAAACCTCCCTGCAGTTGCAGCTGTTACTTTGTTTAAGGGGAAAATAAATTCAGCTGAACTAAAACAAATGACTAGTGTTGGCAACGGTGGCAAACACCATCTTGTGACTTCTCCAGCTCCAGGGATGTGGGAACAGTTTTCTGATACTGGTCCCTGTTTACCAGGCTTTAAATTTTATTGCTTCAGTGTCTGAACCAATAATCCAAATAAACCCCCCCAAACCAACAGAAACCACAATTTTGAAAATATCTTGTACTTTGTTTTTCTACTTAACATAGCATTATGCATAACAGATGTGTTTCATAACAATAATGGAAATAACAATGGAAACCAAACAGACCAGATATTTCAAGAGTACTTTTGTGCTCAAGTAAAGATCATACCGGCTTATGGTATTTCATATTAAGCCAAGTACGAACTGCAAGAACATCCTTCTTAGATTTAAAAAGATAGCACACATCTGTTTTCTAAGCTCTGATATTTGCAGGCATAAGGAACTGCTTACAGAAACCTGACATTCTCTTAGTGTCCGGGAAGAAATCACCATATACAGAACAATAAAAAACCCAAACAAATTTTGACCAGGCTTATATTTCTCTGCTAATTTTCAGAGAGTTTATTTAAATTAAAACAGATTTTTACTGTACATGTCTGTTAAAAGCAGAGTCTAAAGGAATCCTAGTTGTAATATTAGTAAGAGTTAATGATTTTCATCCCTTATTTTCAATATTGCTGTACATAATGGGAGCCCAGAGTAGCAAGAGTAATAAGCTTTCTGCTGACAGTACTGGACGGATGCTGGGCCCTGTGAGCGACGATACAGTCACACATTTCTGGTGCATGGTGATAATCTGTGTGTCTTCCCTTCACTCCAGTAAAAGCTATGGGACTAGAATACTGCCTCTTGCTTTGAGAACATCTGAATGCACTTCCTGTGTTGTGCACGAGCAGCATTCGTTTTCAACTAAATATGTAGCTCTGCTACATTAAACACTGTGTTCCCGTAGTTTAATTGTGTTATAGGAATTAGACTGCACAAAGATAGTTTCTTAGTTTGTAGCAGAGACGAGGGGCATTATTATCCATTGTCAGTGATGTGAGTTACTCACAGTCTGTGATGAAAAAACAGAATCAGTAATATCTGTTTACAGCAGGAAACAATTAGATTAATGCTGGAACAACTTCTATTTGTTTTTCTTTGTTTAAAACGTATGCTGAATAAGACAGCATAAAAGCCCCTTGAATGTGAAATGCTGGGTGTTTAAAACAACTGCTGCTACACTGAAGCAATCAATTAGGTCTGCTGCCACCACTCCCAAATTCTCTTTGTGCAGGGACTACCCCAGAACTTCATTCCAGAGCATGTGGGGCCCCTGAAACCCACATCCAGGCTATTGCACGGTCTGACTCCGGGTGCTGGGTGCATTAGAAACCTTTACAGCATATAGAAGCATATTAGGGGAGCTGTTGCCTTGGAACCCACTGGTAGGTTTACTGAATGCTAAGCACACCTGAGGAAATATATGCAAATTATCCTTTTCGGGAGAAGAGGAATTTAGGTTCATTTCCTCCCCTTCACTCAGACTTTGGAAGAGAAATTAATTTCTGATGGAGAACAATTTTCACATCCTCTCTGTAATGAACATCCATGGGTATTTTCTTTAGAGTATTTCCAAACAATATATTTCATTTTCAGCAATTATGTACTCTTATTTTTTGTCATCTTTCTATTGGGAGCACTAAGGTCAGAATTCAAACGGTATATATTTAAATATTTTTCAGTCCTGTGAGAGCTACTGTTGCTATAACACCTGAGTTTCATGGATTTAATTATTCTCCTAGAAAATTTTAATTTAAAATTAAATATTGCTGTGCCCTGCAAAAAGAAGGCAAAATAAATACACATTTATTCCATGTGGTTACTGCGCTTACTGCATATCTGTCAAAAAATAAATACATAAACAATTCACTGAGTTAAGGAGGTCTATCCTTAAATAAGGAAAATGATTGTTAGATAGTAATTTCCAACCAGATTATTATTGTGCATTTATTCTTAACTGCCCTCTGTTACAGGTTTCATTATGCTGCCTGTTAGAAATGACAGCCTGACAGCTCTGTTGTTTCTCTGGGTCAGTTTTATCTCAGTTCTTGAATACTCAAACCTCATTAACTTGCTGCCAAGCCTCCAGAACTGCATGGATTGCTGTCTGCAGATATAAGCATTTAGTAACAAGTAGTTTTGCATTAATTTTATTGTTCTGATATGGTTGGAGGGGGTGGGAAGTGGTTAGGCAAAAGGGAAAGTGGTTGGGAAAAAACAGCTATTAGTCCTGGTACTTGAGTACATACTTAATATGTGTAATATTTGGAAGTGATATAGCACAGATTTTCACATATAGCACAGATTTTTTTGTTCCTCTAAAGCAAATAAATACATTTTCAAATCACCTTCAAAATTTTGACATGCATCTAGTCTACTCCATTTTTTTGTTGTTTTACTTTAAGGCATTAATCACCTTTTCTGTTACAAAAGATTACCCTCACATATCTGTCAGTAAAAGTGACCTGGCAACAAGTGCAGTGAAGTACTTGTTCCAGAGTCCACGTTGTGCCCAGATCGATCTGTGTTTATGCTCAGGGGGATCCTGATTACTATTCTATACTCTTTTGCAATTGCTCCTAAAAATTGACTGAGAGTTAAGATTTTACATATCAATCAAAAAAACTAGTGAAAAAGCAGCTTGCTTATTATTACACGCTAATTTCAGGTAAAGAGGAGATAGGTATGTATGCAAAAGCCACTAGCAGTTCCCAGGATATTACAATATATTTTCCTGGGCTTTCTTTACAACTAGAAATGCTTCTGATGGCACTATTTAAACACTAAAGTTTCCTTCTGCTGGCTTAAATATTTAAAATGGGGATATACTCTGGCATGATCTGTTACTTAAATGAGAACTCAGTGATTTATATGCAAAAGACTGATCTTTGTATTTCTTTTGTTCTCTTGCTATTTCTGTGAAGGCTGACCTAGCACTCCGTTTCAGACCTTAAGGCTGTTTTAAGTTTCACTGTTTGGTGATAGTGACTGAAAATGTATCCACAGCTGGCAAAGGAATCAACTGGCTGTGCCTTGTTTTCCTTGCTACATCAACAGAAGGAAGATGTGAAAAATCTCCAGTAAAAGCTCTGAGGTAAGGCTTCCCAGGTGATTTAGCAGACCTTTGGTCCAGACTGTTCAGATCACACAGCTCACAAACTGCTCACTCCTTCCCTTTCTCCATGCATGTATTAGTCTCTCCAGCTGCCTATGGTACAGGGTGTAAAGCAGAAAACTTTGCAGAGATCTCCCTATTAAATATTATTTGTGATTAAAGTATTTCAAAGCATTTTGGGTACTGAGTATAGGCTAAGTATTTCTTAAATTATAGTTGTCAATTCAAATATAATGTAATTTGATGATGTGCAAAATTACGAGGTATTTTTTCCCTTACCATCATATTTGATGGTGAAATCAGAGCCATATATGACATTATGATACACCACTATTAGAAGACTTACTTTGGCTTATTTAACATACAGAAAATAAAAAAGACAGTCTTCATACTGGAACTCTTAAACTTATATTTTGACCACTTACTTTCATAAGTATGAACTAGGAATCTTACCCCTACATCACAAAAACTACAAGAAGTTCACAGAGAGTACACAGGGGTCAGGAGGGACGCTTATGCCTTCATCTGCAGTTTCTTTTTTCCAGCTCGGGACTGAGGCATCTTGGCAGGGTAGTAGAAGAAAGCTCCAGCCTTTTACTGCTGAACTATACATGCCAACGACTATGAACAGTGTATAAGGCTATAAATCCAGCACTTCTCATGTTTTAAAGGGAACAACCACCTATTCACATTTTGTTTCCAAGGTGATGGATATCAAAGGTATCAAAGCTTTCAACTAAACAAATCAAGGTATCGTTGTTCAGCGCTATGTAAGTGATTCCAGTAAGTAACACTAAATCTTTTAGTGACATTCAAAAGACTTCTGTCAGAGGTGAGCCCGTAATCTCAAGAAATCAGGTGTCTGCTTTGCTTGAGCTCTACAGGTTAGGTGGTTACAGTGCATGCCTGAAAGTAGGCTAAATGCCACACTGAAGTAGAAATTACAACACTAAACTATGTCCATGGCCTTGGGTGCTTGTGGGTTGTATGGCAGCACAGACTTGATTTCTGTTTTTCATTATCTTTTGGCCTTCTGAATAAAATAGGACTTTTATAGTGAAAAATACGTATTGTTGACTTACTCTTGGTTTATGCCATTAGGTTAAAATTAGTACCAAACAGTAGAAACACACAGAAGGGTAAGATCTTTCCGGCTTAGTCTATGTCTGATTATAGTCTAACTGTTCTCAGCTTTCTTTATTTGCATTAGTCATTGGCTCAGTAAATAGTACTGCTATCATGTAGAAAATATCCTCAGAATTCTATAACAATTATAAACATAACTTTACAGGTGATGTAGAAAGGCATTCTTAATCCCATCACGCACACAAAGAAACCATAGCATAGACTTGTTGAAACGATGTTTTTTCAGATATGACTGCAATATTAAGCAATATTAATATTTAGCAATTTAGGGTCAGATTTTTGGGATGAGGTGAGTATCTACAGCTTTTTCTGAATAACAAAATGCCTCTATTTTATTGAAACTATCCAGTGAAACCACACTTAATGAAATAACTCATTTCTGCAGGTATATTTTCAGAGTACTTTATATGACATGTAGGCAGAACTGCCAGCTTTCTTACAAAAGCGTATCTCTATAAGTAGGACATTAATTAGCTACACAAATATGTCCTATTCCTAATAGCTATTTTGTAAATATGTCCCAAGAATAAAGGTTGAAGCCCCTTGACAAAAATATATAGTAATAGGCATGGACACAGCAGGACAGAAAGACATATGGTGATATGTATGAAGAATCTTACTTGACAAAAGAAATAAATGACATATGTAGTTTAGACACCTGAGTAGGGACAGTTTAGATGAAGATGAAAGATAGGCAAATTAAAACCTAAAAATCACTGAAAATTGGTATAGACCTCCTAGGCAAGATTTAGTAAGAAAAGGAAGATAAGGAAAGCCTATAAAAAGGATAGATCATTAATCATTAGAAATTCAATTAGTTAATATTGACTGGGCTGGCAATTATGGAATTGATAAGAAAGGGTACCTCTTCCTGGAGGTAATACAGGACTCTTTTCTGATACATTTTGTGGACTATCCAGTCAAAGTACAGGCTATTTTGTACTTACTCCTAATATCGCTGGGAAATAAGACAAGGATGATAAATAAGATAAAAGTTGAGAGTCATCTAAAGTCTAGTGATCACAATGTCATCAGAACTTCAAATGCCCTTGAGGTTATAAATGTGAAAGGCAATATCTCAAAATCACTGGACTTTAAAATATAAATAAATAAAAATAGAGAGTGAGTGAATGTGGAATGAGTTGAAAAAAAAGTTGATTAAAATCAATTTCAGTTTGGGGAACTTAGTATGAAAAACTAGCTAGATAGAACAGAATCAGCCCTGAGAGCTGGCCCTCAAGAGACCTTGTTTCATGAGAAACTGCTGGATTTTTATTCCCCTGGATGGTGGATATTGGGTGTATTTTAGAAATAATTTGTGTGTTCTCTTGGGAAATATACCAGCCATACAATTCTTTCTCATGAAGACCTTGTCTGTTGCTTCAGAAGACCTGTTTACTTATACTGATGCTTGAACATGAGGTGCTTCAATTAGAAGCAGGGGGACAGAGTATAATAAAGAATTATACTTCTATAGAAACAGGTGAAAAAGATGCATTCACTGAAAACAGTAACAACTTTGCAGACATTTCTGTTAGAATAGGATTAATTTTATGGTCACAGAATCAACACTGCAAACATCTTGAGTTACATGAAATAAGTTGAGAAAAGTAAAGCAGCAAGTTAAGCATATCACTGACTTCAAGAGGGAGTTATCTTAAAAAAAGGTATCATCTCATAATTTCATAGGACAGGGAAAGCTGATGTTTGCCAGGGCTTGGCTAAATTGAAAACATTGTGTGCTGCAATTTTTTTCATTAGCTTAGTGGCTTTGGTCATTGCTGGTCTTAGTAATAGCTGCTGCTCAGGAATGTGCAATCTGCCAGACTGCAGGCAGTAGAGACAAAATCTTGTTTTTTCTTGCAGTAGTACAAAACAACTGTAATATGCAAAAACATTCTGTCTGCCCAGCTTTTAAGACAATACTTCCCAGTGCTATGATCTGCATATAACCAATAGCTCAGTGCTTAAAGTGCTTTCACGAACCACTGGAAAATTTGGTTCTATTTCACTAATGTGGATGAAGGAATTGAACTCTAAGGCCTTATGTTCTGAGTGAATACTTGGATCACTGGGCAATTGAATAGAAATACCAAGGATTCATTTTCAGAGATTCAATAAATTCTATGAAAGCAGCTTATGAAGTGTTTGAAATGAAAATTAGCTGTAAAGCAATATGAATATTTTATAGAACACACAGATTTCCTGTTTATGGCTTATGTTTAGGAAACCATGAATACATAGCATTTTATTAAAATCGGTTGTCCCAACTTCCCTGTCAGACCCTCTTCTCTCCTTTCCCCTCCCTTTTTGCAGGGGAGTTGGTTTTGATTTTTGACCCAACAGTTGAAGGGAAGAGTCAGTTAGTCCTCTAAATTTAATCATAAAACATGAGATGCCAAGCCACTGCTCTGGAGAACATGGAATGGAATGAGAATATGTTACTCCTTTCAGCTGTGGCTTTATATTGCAAATATTTAAAACATGTTCTTTACACTTAAGACAACTGTAAGTTTCAGTGGACTGGATGGTTTTCCAGGCACAAGGTGGTAACAGTAGAGTGCGACTGTTTCTTTCAGAGACCAAAAGCTTCCTGTTGTGAACCCTTTCCTTATTTCATAATGGCTGCCCCTGGAACTTTGGCCTCTTAACCTACAGTGACAGCTGAGGTGTTTCTTTGCAAATTATATCAACTTCAGATCATCTCTTTGACAGGGCATTAATGTACATACATCTCACGAAGTTTACTTTTTGCAATGCACTTTACAGAATTTTGTCAAGGCAATTCCAAATAAAAAGTTATTGAGGAGGAGCAGTTCAGGTATAGGGCTCAGGGAACAAAGAACTAATCATATCTCTTTATGGTAGAATGAAGTTTGAAGAGATATCAGTTACAATCAGATACTGTCAAAACAGCCGAGGTATTCTTAATAACATTAGGAATGTATTAGGTTTCATGTCTGTGAATAAAACCCTTAAAATCTTTGTCTGGGGCTAGTAACGTAAAATCTCAAAGACATCCTGCGGTTCTTGAATAGTTTGGGCTAATGAATCACCCAGGTTTATTTATGATAAAACTCATTGTTGGGGTGGTGGTTTTTTTTTTTTTCCTACAGAAAGCTGACTTTCTTTTTCCTTAAAATTTGATTCTACGGTTTCAGTTGAATTGCACAAATTGCACAATCCATGAAGTAGGTAGTACCACCCAGTAAATACTGACTTTTATCAACAGCTATTATAACCGTAGTGTATATAATACCTCAATGGTGTTATATGCAAATACTGTATATGAAATACTGCATAATAAAAAAGATGTGTAAAGGAGTGAGCAAAATTCTTATGGCACGAAAAGACAAGCAGTAAGAAGGTATTCAAGCAAAAGTAGGACCATAGACCGAAGCCTTGAAGAGACTGCTGTAAGCAAAGGAAGGAAAGGATTCCTATAAACATGAGGTAGTTTTTCCTAGAAAAGTCACTGCTTTGAAACCCTTTGCCATGCTGTTGCATTTACACTTGAGGGGCTTTCTGTAAGAAAGAATTTGCAGTCAATCAGGCTGACATTGTTCCTCTGGGTTGAAAGAGCTAGACTTGCTCTCTACAAATTAATTTATGAAAATAAGATAAATACTTTGGGCTTGTCATCTGAGAGGACTAGATGCATGGAAATAGCTAGAAGTACACTCAGTTATTCATGTCTTGACTAGAGACATAGATCTCAGCCTTTCTCTTCATTGATCTGTGGTGAGACTGCACATATGGGAGGAGTAGCCATGGCACTACATTAGTGAATCTGTTGCTCAGTGAGAGGCATAGTTTTGAGTCAGATTAAACTGTCTCAGAAGCAGAAAGAGTTGAGTAAAACTCCTGTGTATGATCTTTGATGTGTCACTATCATATTCATGTTTTACTGTTTTACTAAATTAAGTTCAAAAATAGATGCGAGCATATGTTTATGTAATACTGTTAGGGAACTGTGCTACTGTTTCTACTAAGGTTTGCAGATTTTGCTGAATACTGAAAATTTCTGATACATTTCACTGCTGCTGTTTGGGTATGACTCAATTCTGAGACTCTCTTTTTTTCTAACGGTGGTCTAGAGACAACTGTTTTGGGTGGGAATGTGGTCATTGCCAGAACAAGCAGAAATAAATTGGAAATACAACTGGAAGAGGGCAAAGCTAACTAAAACTGATCCTCAATTTGGCATAAGACTTTCATAGGGAGTACCGTCAGTCCTCAGGCTACTGGACCTTGATCTAACTCTGGATTCAGGACGAGCAAAGGTTCTCAAGAAAGATGGTGTGCCCAACACAATACAAGGGGCCATGCTGGAAGTAGTATAGCCACATCAGTTTTTTAGCCAGGATAATGAAGTCTTTTTTCCAATCTTACTACTGAAGAATTTGGTGGAAAAATGTATATAGTTTTCAGTCTCCAAGGCTGCAAAAAAGGATGGACAGAAAGAAGGAAGAAAAATAATAAATTGAATGGTTATATCAGAGAAACCTTTCAGTGATTTTGGCTTTGGTTAGTCGCATAATAACTTTATAACCATTTATCACATCAAATTAATTTTGCAAATTAACCCATGGTACTACAGAATATGGATTATCTCAATTATGGAAATGTGGTTTCCATTACTATTCCATTATTATACCATCCCATTTATGACTTTATGGTAATAAGTGCAAGGCATAACTTTCACTGATATTATCACACCCAAAATTGCTCATTTGGCTTCACATTACTTTATAGAAGCTGTTAGGTGCACCTGCTTAGAACTTATACTGCAAAGTTAAATAATATTTCAAAGAGAGAGATACTTAATGTCTGGAAAAAATATGAATGTCTGGAAATGATTAATTGATGGTGTCCAGATGCTATGGTGATAGGCCTTTCAAAAAGGCTTGTATAATTATAATGGTGAACTTTGGTGTAAGATATGATAGTACTATGATTTCCCACTCTATGTCATGGAAAATGAACTATTTGCTTTGGATGAACACATTAGTTTTTAAGTATTAAATCCTCAGTAGGACCTTCCTTAATGCCTTCAGTTTTCTCTTTCATAGCTTAATCACAAGTCTACGCTATTGTCTCAAGCCAGGGCATGCCCATGCCGGTGAGTGCAATACTATGCAGATAATACTGGAGAGGGATTATTGGAAACAGTATAAAATAACAAGGCATATTAGCCTTGCTAAGGGAGGTAGCATGAGAAAAATCTTATGCTTACAGTCCCTGAGCTAGCAGTGTGCTAGCACAGCTTTGTGCAAAAATTACTGTTTCTGGGAGGGTAAGAAAGGGTTGGAGTTAATATCTTTTGATTAGACCATTAGACCAAGTGACTGTGATCATGAAACAAACAGTCAAAGAGCTTTATCTGCTGCAGTATCAGCCAGTCCTATGCAGATTTATCCGAGGTCTGAGTTTTCTAGCAGCTGATTCTAGCAGATTCCATATTTTAGCCAATCCACCTCAATACTGATTATTCTCTCATGCACTTTAGTAGTCACTGAGGTTTCCTCACCCTAACTTTTTTTTTGCTGTGGAATTGTATGTCCCAGGTTAACAAACTGCTAACTGTAACAACTTAAAAAACCCCAAAATTACAGTCACATAAACACCCATTATGAGTGCTTATTTTAAAGAGATTATATGGCTTCTCAGAAAACATGCTTAGAGGCAGCAAGGACTAAATTTTTAACTGTGGACAAGGCACAATAGTCATTTTAAGAACCTAAATTTGAGAAAGTAGTCCCTGGCACCAGAGGAATGGCAGTCATCTTTACTGCAGGCAATTAACACGTGTGACTCTGGAATCCTCTCTGGGTTTATGTGATAAAACACCATGAGGTTGATTGGACTGCTTTTCCCCTGCAAAATGCAGCTTCCCTTTGATTCTAAGGGAAGTCCTAACTCTGATTATAAGGTCCTGCACAAATCCTCAAGAGAGGTAAGCAGAGGTCCCTGTACGTTGGCTCTGTCATAATTTTCTTATAACAGCTCTATTATGGATAATTCCCTGGGAGTCAGCTGTAAAGCTCAGCGGGTCCCCTCCTGATATCCTTCACATTTGGATAATTAACTGAGCTGTTTGAACAACAGAAACTTTATAATGTTCAGCAGTGGGAGTCTTGCAGCTGATCAGCTTTACCTTCATCAGCACTTGTCATTTTAACACTTGAAGGGTAATGTTTCAGGATGAATATAATCTTCAGCAGGAAAAGAAAAGATTTGAAATGTACAGGAAAATAAAGGCCTCAATAAATTTATTATGCAGACCGTAATACGCCTAGTGCTGCATTGCTGATGTACTGTGTGTTGCTGTCTACGAAGGATTTAGTCAACCTTATATCTGTACCAAATAGGCTTTGCTTGATTGCAAGGGAAAAACAAGTAAGGGATCCTCACAGAAACCCAGCTTTGACATCCTGAGAACATGCATGAAAACTCCGTGCTGATCACAGCAGTCTTTTCCAGACAAAACTTAATTTGTTTTGAAACAGTAAAATGAAATAGCTTCTTATTTTTTGTTCAATTCATCTAATAGTTAAAAATGATCCAAGTACCAAGCCTTTCTGTGGAGCTTAAAGAGGCAAAGTTGTCAGCTTCTGCTGAATTTCAGAGCAACGGGACACGGAAATTTAAGACTATTTGACATTTATTTATTATCCAACAACCACAAAGACTGTTTGTAATTGAGGGGTCTGTAAATCATGGTGCATTACTTAACGTCCTGCAAGATGGTTGTAGTGGATAATTATTAATTATAGAGAGATGTTATTGTTTTGATGGCTAAATGTTACTGGAATAAGAAAGATGTTTTAAAATACAGCAAAAGCAACATATGTGTAGTGTTTAGATATAGTCACATTTCTTGAAACAGTTTAACTGGATTGTAATTACCTACAGTGGAACTACGAAAAAAAAATCTTTAAAGGTTCATTCATTATTCTTAAGTTTCTGGATGCATGGAGGCCTAAAGAACAGACATACAAGCTGACAGAATACTGTAAGTAAAAAAAAAATTAATAAATTTCTCTATATGAATATCTCTTTTTATATCCTGGTTATGAACATTTCCATGGCTGAATTTGTAAGAATAGACATTGATTCCCATGAGATTCATACTGATGAGGTTAGGACACACCATGCTCAGGTCAGGTTAGTGTTTGCCTTCTGAAGAGAATTCAGCACTTGTTTCACCCCCACAAACCCCGTCCCAGCTTGGATAAGAGCAACCACAGCAATTATTGCGTTATATGAGAATGACTGGTAGCAGAGAGGCTGTTTGTTGTTATAAGCCATTCCTCTTAGCACAAAATAGACCGCTTTCTATAAGATAAGTAGAATGCTTTTTCAGTTAAAGGGGTGCCAGTTTCTCTAGGTCTTTACACTCCTTTGAGATGGGAACCTATTCTTTAACAATACAGGCAATGTCTAGGCTTGTGAGCACAGCCTCCCATGACAATATTTCTTTATCCTAATTTCCTAATAAAGGAAAGGCTATGTAGTATAATAAGTCACTCTGCAACCAGGTTAACTTAAATATTTTATTAAGACAGGGGCCATTAAACTGTAGCTGCAGTTAGATAAAACAAAATTCGGTGTTAACCATATCAGGATTTTTTCTGACACCTTTCTCATATTGCTTTACATATTTTTTCATAATGCTTAAGAAATATTTCTCTCAAGTGTCACCGATCTCTTTCTTATAAAGGCCTTGTGATAGAATTGTCCCTGTAATTTACAACTCTACAAACGAAAAATTAATATACTGAAAGGCTTTAATCACCTCCTAGAGCTCAGACAAGCCAATATTAAAACACATTTATGCACGAACAACTAATAACTAATAATTGAAAGAAATTACATGCAACTCTAGAAACCATTTCTTAATTGTTACTCATTAAAATAAATTATGGTATATTATCCCAATTACAATGCTGAAAATAGAATTTAGCAGTAGTTGTTCTGTCACTTTACCTTTCATTTTAGCTTTTTATGGCAGCTATGTTTCGAAAATAATTTGTCCTAATCAGATGGTGTTATATTTTACCAGCTAGTTGCTACACCTCCTTGCAAGCACATCCTTAGAGAGGCATTGGATTAAGCACTAAAACTTACACTCATTAGAGCTAATTGAATGTTATTGGAGTGAACATGAAGAGTTGTTGCTGTGGCTCTAACAACATACAAATCTATAGATTCTTATAATTGCATACCTATCTGGTGCCTTATTTATTGTAGGACATACAGTAGTATTCTAGAGAGTTGCTGCTGAAAAATTGATTGAATCTAGATGTAAGATAAATAGCAAATAGTTTGTTATTATTACAGCATAGATTTGCTCATTCAGTGAACGTGGCTTTTGTAATAACAGCTAAATCCCTGAGTATAAAACTGCATGGAACTTTTAAAATGCTATGTAGTCATGCATATGCTCTGTGTAAATGTTGCCTTTACTCTACCGTGAGTTATTAGGAACTTCAGTACTGCTCCTGAGCATCACCAGCTGATGATGATCAGCCTCTCCTGGAATTAGGGACACCCAGCACTAAACAGCATAGAACCCAAAGGAGGAGACCAAGCCAGATCAGGAGCAGTTTGAGCATCTGCAGTTCCCAGAATGATGAATCCTCAACACTTTCGGGATTTGGCCTGTTTAATGTGAAAGGTTAGTTGTTTGCTTAAATCTACTAATCCACAATGACTCCAATATAAAACAAGTTCTGGCTCTCTTGCAATTCAGTTTCAATTTACCACCTACCTCCTCTTTGTTGTTAAAACCAATGTCTTTGGTGGCAACAGCATAACCACACAGGAAAAATCCTATTTACTTTTAATCTGAAATTAAATTAATAATTTTAATTATGTTATCTTTATTTCAAGAATATGATTCTAATATTATTTTCTCTTTCTCATGGATTCATTCTTATTATTATTCATATATTAGTTAATTCTACTATCTCAAGCTGGCTCTGTAAGCAATAAATATGGGTTAAGGAATGGAGACATCTACAGTATGCAGTGGAATTAGTGATTTTTCTGAAGTGACATCAAACTGAACTGGCATAAAATAGAACTGAAAATCTTCCAAAGTTGATGGATAAACCTCTCCTTTAATAAACATATTTACATGTACAGGAATGACTATAAAATTGTCATAATGGGTTTCCAGAACAGCTGCTGGGTGGGTGGAGTTGGGGATGTTGGAAGATTGCTGTCCTCTGCTCCCTTTTGCCATGATCTCTGCTTATTATCAGCATAATTGCAGTACTAACTCTGGCTTGAAGAGGGTTGACTTTTGGGGCTAATAACAAATTATTTCCTCTTTTCACCTCAGCTTGAAATGTTTGTCTCCTCTCAACTGAATGTATGTCCTTCAGGAATGTGTGGCATGCAAATAATTAATGCTTGTCAAGGGATGGAAAAGGAGAAAGGGGACTAATCTAGTGCACATTTAAAATGAAAATGGGAGTCAGAGACATTTGGATTAGGCCCAGGAAACATAAAAGTTACAAAATAATTTCTATTTTCAGTGACACTGTAAACTAGGGCCTTTGTCTTGTTTCTGCTTTCTCTGGAGGAGGCTGTAGTACATAACTGAACAAGTATTTTTTTGTAGGTTGAACTTTAGAGACTTTATAGAACAGAATCTCTATCTTTTTGCTTTGCTTATTGTTTCTCTAAGGGGTTGCTACAAAAGGAAGAAAAATCCTTTATACCAGGAACTCTGTTATTTAAGTTATCTCCTTCCATCCATAGCACTATTTTACAGACTGAAATAAAAAGTAGATAAAAAGAGCTGGTACCATTAGGTGAACTCTCTCAATCTCTGTTTTACTTGTGTTTTCCTGAGGGGGCGGGGGTAGAAAAGGGTCATTATTGTTTATTTTAAAAGTTACTCAATTTTTGTTTTACTTGTGTTCAATAGAGACTGAAAAGTGAGGAAGCTTGAGAAGAAAAGGAGGACCCCAGAAAAATACAGGCAAGAAAGAGACAGAAGAAATGAGGGAAAATGGAGAGGAATACACTAAGAAGCTGAGGTAAACAAAAGTGTCATCAGTGTATCTATGTGGGTGTGAATTATTAAAACACTTCCCTTCTCTCTTTTCTCAAAAATATCCCTAAGTTTTCTGTTAAATGAATGCACTCAGACACTGAAATTTAGGAATTACCATAATGAAGAGTTAAGGGTGATCTCCATTTGCACCACCTCTTGTGTCTAAGCTGTATGGCATGCTCTTTAATTACTGTATCTTGGTCATTTTTTCTACAAGTTTGTTATGTTGTCTAATGCATTGAATGGGATCAAGATCACAGGATGGTTGCTGTTCATCATCCTGAGTGATGAAGATACTAAATTATATTCAGCTATGAGTTTTCATGAGTTCCATTTCTGTACACAGTCCATATCTATTAATTATTAAATTGCTATTTCTATTCTTAAAGGCCTGAGGCTAGTAGTGGTTGGGGCTTGAACTATGAGCTTTCTACTGATTTTAAATGTCTGACATGAGACACACAGGATCTGAATTTTTAGGCATTTGATGTCCTGCTAATGACCTTTCAGACACATGTGCTTTTCTGGACAGTTAGGACCCTTCTTCTCTATTGGAGAGACAGACAACAGTTGTTTGCATACAAAATGCAATATAAGCAGCCAATATATCCTTCTTCTACACCTGGTCATTGTCCAGCTGCTGAGCAAATAAACCTTTGCCAACTATAAATGCTGCCCTCTACTTTGTCCTGTGGCACATGCACAAGGAAGACGTTGGCTCCATATTGACTCAGTAGCTGTTTTTTCACTTGTCCAAGCAGTTACAAGTTACTGTAAACGAGGCTTTTGCTGTGCAGGAGTCTTCTCTCTTTTTGCTCTTTTGCTGAGAAGTTCCCTGTTTCTCCAGGAGGGGGAGTGCCTGATGTAAGGTCCTGAGGTCTGGAATAATGAGCTTGACTCACATCGTTTTAGCAAAGTCAGTATTTTAAGTTGTCTTTCATGTATTCAGCATACAAATGCTTTTGACGCAGTTCTACCTATTGGTAGAACTTCAGACCTTTAGAAACCCAGACCTCAAGTCTAGTACCATAAAAGGAGGAATATGAAGTAGCCAATAGAGGAAAAGTGTGATTTAAGTTAATGCCCTGAACCACAGAATGACTATATGACACAGACAAGGCATTGATAGACACACACATTAGAATTTTTCAATATGGTGCTTAGTTGCTATTTTACCAGAAGTTAATCCTTTCCTTTTCTTCATACCTAAACCCAATGTTCCAGTCCAATGCTGAATTCCTCTAGTTCATCCTGCTCACATGTGCTGTTTCTTCATGTGTTTCACTCAGATCAGACATAGAATAAAAAGAACTGGTTTGGATTACATTTACAAGTTGTCATTCAGTTCCCGGGGAGAATGGAAGCATGACACCAGTTTAACAGGTGAGGAATTGTTTACATTTCCACTATTGTTAATCAAATGTGTTATATTAATGGACACATTCCAGTACAAATAAAAACAGGATTCCTGTTCAGGAGACTTTGAATAAAATATGTATTAAAATTATTTGAAATTCATTCCCAGGTTGAATTGATACAGAAATGAGATTAAACAAGTATTTGCTACCTTATCTTGTGTCTATAGAGCCTTTACAGCACTAAACCAAGCATTCAAAATGTCAGTTTCAAAGCGAGAGTTTGCTGTGTTATCCAATATTAGTTTGCAAGTAGGGTGTTCTAGAGTGGCTAAAAGGCAACCTCAGCATGCAGTGGTCCTTGTGTTTGGAGCCCTTGGGTTTAAAGAGAAGAAAATGTTAGACTTCCTCTTTGTGATTTTTAATGCTGCTTGAGGAACATCCTATCTCTGTTAGGCAATTGGCACTGGCTTGGATAGATAACCAGACTGGAGAAAGTAAAATGCTGGGTTTCCTTTCTGTTTTAACATATCCTCCTGTTTTATAACCAGTAGACATTTGGGCAAAGTAAGATTAGGTTAGAGAAAAGAAGAATCTGTGACACCAAAGGCCAAGAGCTTATTAAAGCAAGAACATGGCCAGTACCCATCAAGGGAACTGCACAGTATTATTAATACGTAGATAAGGTTCCTTAGGGGAAATATCTGCCTTTTCCAAAAAAAAAGGGCAGTTTGTTAGGGCAGTAGAGACTTTGGAAGCAAGGTACAGTGTAGCTCAAATTGTACTGTGGCTTTAAAGCTAATCTAATTTGCATTTTCTATAAATTCACCTGCTGTCTGTTCAACAGAACCCACAACACAACTTTGCTGTTACACTGGTGCCACTTTTCCATATCCCCTTTGTGGTTGGAGCTGGCAGAGATCGCAGTTTCACACTTTTCCTCTTCAACAATGGCAAAATTCTGGTTGCTACTATACAGTGAGTACACATTTTCTGCCCTTCTTAAGGTAGGTACTGCAATCCACAGATTTAAATGATGTGTTAGGAGAAAGGTATGCATACAAAAAAGAAAGTCAAACCCCTATCTAATCTTATTGCAATAGACCTTTAATGTCTTTTATCATTTCAATACTTGAAAACAAATGTTAATATTAGAGTAACCTGAGTTTAACCTCACAACACTGCTGTAAGGGGCAAATATATCATTATCTCCATTTACCAGTGGTAGCCTGAAGCATAGATAGATCTTTTTTGTGCCTGGCCCAAGGTCATGTAGAAAAGCTGTAGCAAAAGTATAATTAGATGCAAGATCTTCCGAGTTCTACTCCAATACTTATTAGCTATCCTTTCTCTGCCATTAATGGTAATGGGAGGCATTTGTACTTACCTAGGAGAACACTAGCCTGAAGAAATAGGGTTTTTCCAAGCATGAATCTTGTACTCTCTGTGATGGTTCCTCTTGGCCTTAGCACATAGTTAGCTAAACTTGTCTGGGTTTAACCTCAGTAATAAAAAAATCAAAGAGGTTGCAAATTGAAATTCTGCTCTCTGCGGCGCCAGCACAATTAGCATTGTGAGGTTCCAGCTTGCTTTTGCTTCAGTGTTCTGGGCCACAGAGGTTCTATTTAAAAGTAGAGAGGAATTTTCTTCCTACTGGTTTCAAATGCTGGCCTTTCAAGGCCATTTTAGGAAGAAAAAGTCAAGCTGGCTACCATTGGTCTACATCTCAAGAATAACAGAGGTTATGTTCGTGATACTTACTATATTCAACTAACCTCCTGGGCCATGAAAGGTAAAATGAATTCTTCTGAAAGCTAAGACATAAGAGAATCAAGAAAGCTCCAATTAGTCAAAGTGCCATAAAGATATTGCAATAGATGAAGTAAAAGAAGGAGGTTTGTCATTCTTTTGTCACTGTTTTCTGTTGCCATTATTACTTACTTGTCAGTTTTCTGCAGCAGAGCAGCCCTTTCAAGGCCTCTGCATTGCCAGACCTGTCAGAACACAGGGGGACACTTCTCCAACTTACTTCATTTATTTTATAGTATGCAGTTACTTCTGTGAGGTCCCACTAAGTAAAGGACTGAACTACAACTGTCAAAGCTCATATATAAGTTTACAGTGCTTATACTTTTGACACCTGTCTTCATAAAAAAACATATTTCATCTACCTAAGATATAGATAACTTAGCTGCTGTAGGGATGTCACAAAAGAAATCAGAACTTCAATTAAAATTTTAATAAGAAAAAAAAATCAATCTTAGATGGGCAAAATAGCTCTTTGAAACTTCACTAGGTTAATTTAAAAAAAAATAATCTGTGAAGCCTCTGTATATCACAGGAATCTCTTTGTATTGCAAAAGATTGCCACTTAAATGGAAATGAGAGCTTTTATTCCAGCACAGCAAGTGATGCAGTTCCACTCACTGACACTGTACCTGAAAACATTGCTAAAAGATCTTCCTGAGATGTGAGGCGATATTAAGGAGTGGTTTTGGTGTGGATCTTGTTGGGTGTTTTGTTTTGCTGTTGTTCCAGTGACACATCATTAAATTTAAGATTTTCACTATGCTAAAATGTCTCTCTCTATGTAATTTGTAATGGTAACAAAGAGGGATCGAGCTCTTTGCAGAGGCATACGTAATACACTAAATAAAGGTTGTTTTATCTACTTGCTAATAGAACTCCACAGGAAATCAGGTGAATCACACAATCGATTTGTTCTTGCTGAATTCAGAGAGAAAAGACACAATTCGTTTGTATAGTAACGTCACCCAATAGATGGCAGTATCATCTTTATAATAAAATACTTTTTTAGCTGGTACAGAAACATTTGGGATGAATTTCAGCTTCTGTCTGCCAATTCACAAAAAAAAATAATTAGGCTTTTTGTTTTAAAAAGTGGCATTATAGGAAAACATAGCAGAGTGCATCGTTTTCTGGGACTTTTGTCAGTTCTACTTAATACAATCTCAATTTTGTACATTGGGAGTGCTGCTATTCTCACTAATCAGGATTAAAAAATACAGCTTGAATGGTTCCAAATGATCATTGATTCCTGACTCTAAAAGACTTTGTTTCTGCTTATTGACCAAAAACTGAGAAAGAGGAAATCTCAACTCTATTTTTAGGGTTAGATATCTGTATACAGATAATGTACATGCATGTGAACACATATGTACCTGCACACAGTGCAGTCTTCAAGCTGTCAATTGAGAATAAAACTCATCATTTTCTATAGGAAAAAAAGTTTCTAAATACTCTGTTGCTGCCTAGCTATTATTTTGGAAAGAAAGATGAGCAGATCTGCATATGAATGCATGCTCTCATGCTAGGAAAGATGAATCTATATAGGTCTGAATTCTTGACATTAGGCAAAGATGAACTCTAAAAACATGAACACTTCAAGATCAGAGATAACTCTATTTATGAATAATTTATAACTTTGACAACAATTATTTCCAAATTTAGACGAATATTGAATCTTAGGTGACTGATTTTCAAAATTTATTTGAATAAAATACATCAAACTCATTGACCATTCTGATTGCCACTACTGCTATATTTAGAGTGAGAAAGATACTCTACTTGGGAATAAAACAAAAGGCAACTTTTTCATAACTTTCAGAAAAATCTCCTTTTTCTCAGATTGAAAAAGTAAGTAGTTCACTAGGTGCTTTGTCTTATCTTGTGTAAATATTATGGATGCTTCTAATTTCTGATTCACAAAATAGCAGAATGTGATTACCAGAACCACCCCACCACACACACAGACCAGTGTTATTATTTTCTCAGTAATAGCCAGACTACGTAACACAGACTGTCAGTGAAATAATCCTGCCACATCCATTCTACTGTGTATAATTATTACGCTTCAAATAAATACAGCTATATATTTATATCTATATATGTTTCTTTATGGTTCCCAACATAGATCAGTGGCTTTTAAAGACTGTAAAAATAAATTAACTTTAATTTGAAAATTATAAAATTATATTGCTCCATCAGAAGGGCAAAGCTTTCCATTCAGCATATCCTGTGACATTTTATGTCCTTCCCCCACTGAAGTACCTTTACTTTTAACAGGGCACTTTGCATTAAGCAGAGAAACCCCTATGCACCTATAATTACAGACACTTGTTAATGATTGTAAGTAGTGCATGATTTTGGAATACTAAACTCATGAAATCTGCTTTGCAATACTATTCTGATTTGAAAAAGGAATTTTCACTTTATGGTAGTTAAGCTGAAAATATCATAATGTCTCTTAATGACAAGTTAAATCATATAAAGCAAGGAATAGTTGGCTGAAGTCTCTGTTTTCTTTTAAAATGTTCTCTAAAAATTAATAAGCTATAGTTCAAATTGATGCTTGATGGCTAATTGGTTATGCATGCAATTACTATGCAATGACTGTAGCAAATGTATACTAGTAGCTAGTTCGTGGTATATTCTTAATCTTATAGTGTAAGAGTAGGAAATAAGAAGGGAAATCAAAAGAAAAATCAAACCAAGATTTCTGAAATTCTACAAATATACTGTAAGAACCTAATGACTGTTCTGTTCTTATCTACATCTTCTAGGAAAGCTATGGTAAAATTACTATTGAGCAATTGAAATTATAGGGCAACAGAAAGACGGAGGTACAGGAAAAGACTACAGTTCTTACCGAAGATGAGAGGAGGACATGACTGGATGCTTTGGGGACTATTCAGAAATGTGTTTGCCTAGTTGTATTAATGTCCATGTTGAAGGTGAGTTTGTCTCCTTGCCTACTACTACATCACTGTGGTTTTGTACAGGAGGTACAGGAGTAAATCCATCAGTGGAAGGGAAGGGAAAAAACAAACATTTTAGCTCCCCAAAAGGTCCCTGAATTGGGACAACACAGAAAGTAGTAAAAAAACATTTGTTTTCAGTTCAAGAACTGTATCTTCAGTGATGAGTCTCCCAGGAAATAAAAGACGTGATGTACCACTCTATTTGTACAAAAAAGTGAGAGTAATTGCATTGGTTGGCATTGATCCCACAAAATTTAAAGTACTTAATTGAGGATCCTAATTAAGAGCGTAGTTGTCCTAGGTTGTTGTATAATCAATAGGGAGAAAATTCTAGAGGGCAATTCAAGTCTTGCATTAACTCAATCACTGCAGGAGAAGCAGTCTTTCTCCACTGAGTCTTAATCAGCTTTTTACTAACAAATGTTAGTTAGGTTGCTTCACTTTAGAGAGGGTGAGGGCAGACTTTTATATTTAAAAACCAGACACTTGAAGTGTTTCATTTTTTCCTTTCATGCCATACCAGAATTTGTTCTTTCCTCTATCTGCCTTTTCTACTATTCTTTAAATTGAGCTGTTCTTCATGTTTGGTTGAATGTACAGAAATCAAAACATTTTACTCAGAACATGATTTCCAAGGAGGATTAAAAAAAAAAAAAAAGGAAAGAAAATTGCAACATCAGTCCCTTAATGGATCCAAAGAAGTTCACTCTTTCCGTGAAGACCTTTAAACAGAGGCACGAAAGGTAATGGATACCTACTCTCTGTCTTGAACTAAGCTCTCTCAGGGTATTTCATCCTTAAAGTAATTTGTAGTTCTTCTTGTTTTCTAGGAATGTTGTCATTCTGTGTTATATATGCACACTGAACTCTCTTTCCCATTCACAAACATAACCTCACTGCAGATAATAACCTGTGATGGAGTTATTTGCTATTTTTGAGCAATTACTTTAATCATTTCTTGTGTACCCTGCTTCAAATTCACTGCTGTTATCAAAGCCTAGAGAGTCTCAGACCTCAAGACGGGAACTACAGGCAGACTTGACGAGATACTGACACCCATCTCAGCTCAACGTTCAGCTGATGAGATCAAGTATTTTCTGTTCCCTGCCTTTAGCACCCGAAAAAGAACTTTAGGTTTGATGTAAAGTTTTTGAATTGGTTGGACCAGGCTGGGCTTTCATTGTAAGGTCTAGCTCTGGTTGCTTAAAGTGGTATGGGCATTTCCCCACACCCCCCCCCCTTAACAAAAGAAACAGAACATTATTTTTAGATGCCTAAAGGGTTGGCTGACAGACTCACAAACCAACCCATGCAATCAGCTTCAGAACTTAATAACATTGTTCAAGTCAACAGGGATACAGGCTGCAAGATTAAAGAGAGTCAAACGCACATAACAGCTCACTTCAACTCTGCAATCAGACCCATAATTATTATTTCTCAGGATGCCATAGTCCAGCAATTATAAAATTTAAATATTAATTTTAGAAGTCTTAATTATAGCAACCAGAATAGTTCTCTTCAAAATAGTCCCAAAAATAACTTAGCAAGAATCTAATAGCAATTTAGCTGATTGAGGAACAGGTAGAGAGTTAATTAGAAATGGAAAATGCAGTTTGCTTCTATTTGCATAGTAAATAGAAAAAGAATTTGCTCTTTTGGGGGAAGTTTTTACTTGTTTTTCATTATTGAAATAATAGGTTATCAACAAATTCACGAAAAATAAGGTTCAATTGATGAACATAAACATATGATTTGCATTGATTTATGCCTGATCTGTGTCTATTTTATTTATCTGTAAATATCAGGTAAATAGATTACAGTAGGTAAACAAAGCTTTTTTACAGTCATCCATTCTCTGATATATGGGAATAACATAATGTGCTAATTTGCTTCTCAACGTAAATCTAATTTTAATCCTGTCCTTCACTGTGAAGTAAACACCACGTAGTTGTCTCTCTGTTGACTCAAACAGCATTTGTGCAGCGAAAGGTCAGGTGCTGGTTCTGCACTAGCACATCCAGTGAGATTTCATGTCCCCACACTGCTGCTGGGGAGCAGTCTACACTGACTCTCAACAGTAACCCCATTGATATGTTTTGCAAGTGAATTCAATGGTATTACCAACAGCACTAATCCGGAAGACCATGCCACCGTAAACACAAAACAAATAAGGTTCATTGATTAATACTGTACAATTTAAGGACTGCAGCTGTGATCTGGTCCGACTGTGCCAGGAGTCCAAGAGGACCCTGCTGTGGAGACTTCACACAGAAAAAAACAAAACAAGAATGTATAGTCCCCATCTTACAATATGGGAAAAGCAAGTACTCTAAAATGTAAATAATTGTTTTATGTCCCACAGAAGAACATTTTGTGAACCGTTTCTCACTATGCTCTTACAGTTAATTAATATCTTTTCCCCCTTTCATGCACTATATTGTACTGACAGTCATTTTCATTCCCTTCTTTACAGAGTGCAGAATATGAGTTGTTCCTTTTTACCTCTTCATTTTTTTTCTTTTTCCTTTTGCTATCTCTAGTTGTCAGGATTTACCTTTCAGGATGTCATTCACAACTCAATGACCCCTCCTCTGCATTACCAAAGCTATTATACATCTGAGCTGGTGTGAGAATTGTTGCAATGCTTCACATTAGTCTTAATTTACCTTTGATGGATACAGGGAAACTGTTTTATGATAAATGGCTTGTATATGTTTTTCCAACATAGATGTTTTCTGTGCAAAGGAGGGGATATTCAGAATCTTATAATGTTAGAGTTGCTGTTAGGTGCTCACTCAACAGTTCAAGAAGATGCATATTTCTTTGCTTGTATTGCCCAAAGAGAAAATTTATTTTAAGGTAAATGGTTTTATTGTTCTGAGAGAATTTTCTAAACTTAAAGATTCAATACTGGGTAGAAAAAAACCAGAAGACCAAGCAGATGAAATATTTTCTAGCTTGGTAATGATGTTATTTTACTGAGACTGGAATTCAAGTATTTGCTCCAGGAGGAATTACTGAATGCAAGGTAGAAAAAGGCTTGAAGAGTGCAAGAGAGAACAGTGAATGGGGGACACCGGAAAATGGAAAAAAGAGGTCCAGTCCTCACAATTGAATCAGCTTCTTTGTGCACTAACAATAGACAGCTGGGCCTTCTGCATTGCATTTGCTCATCATGATCATAAATTCTATTCTGGGCATGAGATATTTGGTAGATTTTAGTGATTGAATCTCTTAATGAATGAACAATTTCTGATGAACATGTTTTAACTGGAGAATTTCTGACTGGCTGTAGACACTAGAGGGGGTTACTTCAGCACTATACAATATCAATATACAACCCAGCAACCTTGATCGTGCTCCTCCCTTAAAAAAACAATGGTCACTTTTTTGATGCAGCTGAATTAATCAGCAAAGATTCAGTGGAAATGGTGGCAGTAAATTGCATAAGCTGTGTGTTGCACCAAACCATATCTCAATTAATATACTTCTTTGAGCTATGTGTCCTGAATTTAGATCACCATACTGGCTTTTTTTGTAAATACTGTAGAAAATATAGAATACAAATGCTGTGTGGAATACAATAACAAAATAAATAATCACTTGACTCATCTTTAGCACAAAACATGCCTCCTAAAAATAGAAGGAGCCTGTCATGGTTTTGAAAATGCCTTCTCAGGATCCTTGATAAATGATTCCCTCTCTCTACAAGTAGAAACTAAGTGAATGGTGCTGGTTGCCATCAAAAAGTGGTAATCTTTACAACTTATACCATTGGTCAGAAAAATCACTTCAGGACTGAGAAAGCTGCATGTGTTACCAAGATTAGTTTACATAGCTCTCACAGTGGTATCCTATTTTATAGGTGTTGAAACAACTCAGCAATGGAAATAAAATAAATATAACATCAAAAATAAAAAAGAAATAGTCACCAAAACCCAAATGGCTTTCTCTGACTGTGCCTGAATGTACCATCTGTTTCCATTGCTTTATAAATTGATGTAGAAAATTGATATGCAATGCTATTTCTGGGTAGCTTCTCATTTGCATTTTCTTTTGTTAAAAACGGGCCTAACTGAAAACCATCACGCTGAAACCCGCCACACTTTGGAAGTGTTCAAACCAGCCTGGGGTGTTCCAGCCCAAGCCTGGATCCACAGCTAAAT
Organism: Scolopax mira; assembly: GCA_004320125.1. NCBI lineage: Eukaryota > Metazoa > Chordata > Aves > Charadriiformes > Scolopacidae > Scolopax > Scolopax mira. The sequence continues at coordinate 50,189 of BJBW01000339.1, read as the reverse complement.
GGTGCAGCTGCCCACATATGTAGAGCATGCTAAACCACAACTTTGGATCTAGACAACCACACAGCTTATCAGATGTTCAGGCTCCTGATCCAAATCGTCCGCTTTTATTTAGGACTGCAACAATTGAATCATTAGAATGACATAAGGCTTACCACCTATCTACATTAAATAACCATAGAATCATTTAACTCAGGCAGCCAATATGTAATAGCAGCAGTGTGGTTATTTTCAAGCAATACCAAGAATACAAACTCAGTCATCTTTGACTTAATATGTGCAGTACAATGAAATCACTAGAACAAAACAGGGTAACAGTTTGCTATGGCCATGATTGTGAATAATCTCAATGCAAATCACCACCCCAAAGGAACATTTTATCCTACAGCTGGAGGAAAGAGAGTTACAGCTTCCTAACTCTCTATAATAGTCCAAATCATTCAGAGGCAGAAATTGAAGAGCCAAAGGACTCCTCAAACCTAAGCTGGTGATATATTGTCTCTGTTGGACTCTATGCTGGGCATGGGCAGATGTAAATGAAACTCCTCCCCGACATCCATTTCTTTCCCTGCCTGACCTGTATTGGAGAGGCTTAAGAGACAAGAGATGCAGGAACCATCAGGAACCAGCTCCAAAAGCTACATGTCTGTGGTGTATATGTCTATGCCCATGAAGCAGCCTATTTACATGATTTTGCTGCACAGCATAAGGAGCTTTGAATGTCTACTTTATTCCAAAATGCAACATGTTATCTTTCTTGTCTTCTAATAATTCTGAAATAAGATTTTTCTCTGGTTTAGTCCCTACTGTTCATTATTATATTTATGTTATGAGCTTTCTGGAAGAAAGGAAAATGAGGATTCAGCAAAGACTGAATTTGCTCAAAGAAAGTTCTTGCTTCACTATTTGAAAATAATGTTGCAAAGGGATGCTGGACCCAGTGCAAATGGAAACCTTGCTGTGCTGTGTATTTGTATTTCCATCATTTAGAAAATTTCATTCAAAAATACAAACACAGACAAGGTTGAGCTCCTCTCAGAACTGCAGGACGTAAAATAAAGGACTGTCTGCACAATTGCTTAGATCCACGGCAGTAATATCCACACCTCTGCAGATCATTATGAAAGGTAATTTTGACAGCAGGCCAGTCATATACAGGGGATGTGGGTTCATGCTGACTTACCCCAGGAAAATTTGGATCCATCAGTCCACATTCTGGGCTTGAGCAGCAGCCTGGGAGGCACTGGGCATTTGATCCAGGCTGTGGCTCCAGGCTGGCAGTAACAGCACGGTAAAAGGAAAGGTTCATTTGTCTTTCCTATGTCCTCCAACTTCTGTCTGTGTAGAGCTTAAATACATGGGTTCTAGGTTGTAATATTGTAATGTTTGTATTATATATAATAGTGTAAAAATACAGCTAAATGCATAAATAACAGATGTTTGAAACTTACTGCTTTCTATTCAGTAAAAGATGCTTTTATTTCATTTATAGTTCTTCTTTATATTACTTGTTAATGAAATGGAACTTTTTCCTCATAAAAATCTCAACTGCCTGTTGTTCAAGCCACTGCTTTTTAAAATTTTGAGGTCATAGTTATCAAAAGGTTCTGTATTAATTATTTTTTTTTTCTTTATGTTGCCATACCTCACAGACAGAACACCAGAGAAGCAAAAGATCAAAATTAATATGCCTGCGGAGAAATTGAAGAATTAAAGCCAGCTATGCATTTACTCTAAAGAACTTGGAAGTATAGAAGACACAGTGGATCTGGAAGCAGAGATACAGTGAATGCAAGGTAAATTTTGCATTTGTTGTAGATATCTAACTTTACTTTACCCTTTTGACAAATGAATTTTAAAGGGCACATCTTGCTTAAAAGGGAAACATAGTCACTGGGTCCTGATTATATATAAGGTATTGGATACCAGCATGAATATTGCCATTAGGAAAAAGCAAAAGACACCATGGCATAATGAACACAAATTATTGTAGATAAATTGGTAGTATAATTTAGCTGCAGGTTTGTGATAATATGAGGGACCTCAGCTGTTTGACTTAAGGCTATAATCCCAAATGGTGTTGATTTTAATGTTGCTTATGTGTAGCTGAGTCACTATCAGCTTTTACACCCCATTAAACCTGCTGCAGGTATACTTTCTGAAACTTGTGCTGTGCTTTATAATCTACTGTCTGGACAGCATAGTGTATGACGGTATCAGTGTTAGTCTGTTTGCAGTCTATGAGACATATTCCTCTTTGGGATTGTACAGTCCAATTTCAGTCATATCTATAGGGACACAGATGCTGTCTGCTGCAGAAAGGAACTTGGTGATATTTCTGCCAGCTTGTAAAACTGTGTTTGTAATCATAGGATGGGGCCTGCCTTCTGTCTATTGTGGCTTGTTCTTATTTAGTTGTATCCCTTGAAGCGTTTGCACTGGCATATCTGAAAGATGTGAACACTGGAGAAAGAACTTGGTTTTGCAACGAGTCTTATCCCTTTTACTTAATAGTGCTTTCTTCTGTAGGTACACCAGGCAAAGGAAGCACAAACCAACTTTAACAGACCTTTTCCTCTTTAGATTGTGCACTTTTCGCTTGTTTGAATATTCTGCTTCAGTGGTATCAACTAGGTTAGCTACTGCCTGAAAATGAACCTATTGCTCATGTTTTCCAAGGATCTAATTCACACTAACTCACATTGTTTCTTTGCGGGGACAATGGGACACAGATATAGTGAACATTTAATTAAATCACATTTATTATATTAATAAGTTTTCAAATGCTGTTGGATCAGAGAGCAGGAAAATGATAAAATGTGAAATTAAATAGTTCTATTTACCATTACGCATACCTGTCTGTGAGCTTTGAAGACTATCTAACTCCAGGCAATAATGGATTATGCTTAATCTGTATCCATGTCTAGACAAGGCAAGGTTTAGGCTCCTTTTCCTGTTTTGTACCGTAATTCCCTTAGAAGGGGATTCCCTTAGAAAAAAAAAAAAATCCCTTAGAAGAAATCCAGGAGTACAAACCTGGAACAGAGCTGTGCTGTAATGATCATGGAGCAGGACTACAGGTCTGCCCCATGCTCTAGACATAGGCTTAGGTCAATATAACCAAAGATAGCAGACTACAAGTTTTCTGAAAAGAAATGCTCTCCCATTTCCCTCTTTTGCTTTTTCTTTTCTTTTCTTTTTTGTCTTTCTTTTTTTTTTTTTTTTAATGTTAGCGGGGCCTGTAAAATTTAAATGCATAAAAATGTAAACCTGTCTTGTTTATTTGTTTAATAAATCCGTCCCCGTTTTCACAAAGTCCTACAATAATCAATAACTGGATGTTGTTAAGAACTCATTTCATAATAGAGAAACAAAGTAAAACAGAGTAAATTAATTGCCCAGGGCCACAAAAAGAATCAGTGCCAGAGATGTCAATGAAATCAATGTAGCTTCTTTTTATTACAAATGTTATTCCCTCTATTATAGGCTTAACCTGATAGTATCCTGAGATCATGCAATATTTGGTCAAGAAAAAATTCAGCCAAATTTCCTGCTCTGGATTTACTGTTATGAAAATGGTAGCCGTGTTATATTAAGGACTCAAAATCTATAGCTAGTTAGAGAATTTTCTCCTCAGTAGAAACTCTAAAAATAAAACAACTTTAAATCAGTGCTAAAGCAACATTAAAGTGACATTGATCCTATTGAACAATGAAAATGTATATGTTTGGGTTACCTTCTTATCCATCAATAAAATATATAGAAAAAAGAAGCTTGTAGTCCTCGTAGGTGTTGACAGCAGCCACGAGAAAGCATTGCCAAAACAGAGACTTTTATTGATCATGTATAAACTAATACCTTTCAGGGAACTGTGTCAGTCACGCTTTCACCTCTGAGATATAGATGTGGAAGAGTGGAAGTTCGGCTGCCAACTGCTGAGGAGCTGCCAACGTATTCCTTCCTCTTGCATGTGAGCTTTATCAACTTCTGTGATGCTCAGCAGCTGGGAATAGCTGCTCAGTGTTGGAAATTCAAAATCATCAATTTTCCTATTCAGCAGGTGGGTCTTTTTTTCCATTGAGCCTGCAAAAGAGTTGGAGAAATAAGATCTAAAGTAGATATATTTCAAGCTGAAATTATCTCTAAAGTGTCCTTACCCATTTTTCTAGCTCCTGAAGATCTCAAGATATGCATTCTATTTCTCAAGACCAATGTGTTGACTTTCCAGCTATCAGAGAGTATGCCACCTAGCACTGCAGCTGTCAGTGGCATCCTATGAAATTATGCCATGAGAATTTACCACTGTTTCAATCCTATAGAAGTGATCCTTTGAAATAGGAGAAGGTGTTTGGGTGTAAAGCTGGGAAATCTTGTACTATAGAAACACTTGTTCTACAGAAGAAGCAATGAAAAAAGATGTCAGTTTTCCAGGCTGTCAGAGTTATAGCTTTTACAAGCATTAAGAAAACACCATGAACTTGAAAACTAGTCATTCTTAGAAATGTTAGAAGCATCGTACCTACTAGAGGATCTTGTCAGACAATTTCTGTAATTGCAGTTCCACTTTCCTTTTTTTTTCTTCTGTCTACTGTTGTAGGGAACAACACAAACTACAAAACTAATCTGTTACATGTGGGGAGAGTAGGGGAAATAACTACACATGGTCTTCAGCAGGAAAAGATAAATAGCATTTTTAACAAACAAAAAATGGAAAAATTATTTCCTTGCTGATCTCCAGAGGTTATAGCAATATTAAATGTTGCATCTAATAGCATGGTGAAAAAAAAATAGGTTGGCTGTTATCTATTTAAATTTTTCTGAGATAATCTACTGAAAAAAGTATTTCTGGCTTTTTTAAAAAACCCCATGTTGATTTCAAAAATGTGTAGATAAATCTGAAATTGTCAATGGCCATAGAAGTGAAAGTATTATGTGTTTTTGTGATGTCTTTTCTAGACTTTAACCTTTGGGGAATAACTGATTAAATACTAAACTGAATCACCTTGCAAGGACACTTTAACAAATCTATTTATCTTCCAGGGACATTAATGTGTGTAATGCCAGGAAAGAATTCCTAATCTGAAGTGTGGAAAGCACAGGCAGGCACAGATCCATGTCCTCATTCTTTCCTTAAAAATTATAACTGGAGACATTATTGGGAAGAAAAAAAAAAAAAAAACAAACCACAATAAAATATCTTTCTGGATGCTGAATGGTAGACACGGCACTTACTGGGAAAAATTCGAAACACCTCAAACAGTCCAAATAACAATACAAACTTTATCAGAATAATGTCCATTGCCTTTAATTTAAATTATTTTGGTTTTGAATCCTAAATGACTACCTTGATTGTTATTTTTATACTCAGTCACTTATACCATGCTGAATGTCTTATGTCAATATTTTATTTTTATATGTCAAATATAATTTCTCCAGAATAGTATCATCTAGCCATCCTTTACTTTGAATGATTTATTATGATATTTTTTCAGTGTTTGATTAGGTAACATTTAACACTGAATTCCAAACCTGTCATATTGTCTCTTTTAGGGATGATCCTGCAGGTATTTACAACCAGGAAACATTTATTCTGTGTAGCCCAATTAACTGTGCCAGGAATATACCTGGTAACAAGCTCTGTGAAATGTTTGTCAGACTAGGATTTTAAATTTTAAACATTTCAGACCAAAAATGTTCCATAGTGCCATGTAGATGCAGAATGCTACTATTTGCACATTATTTAACTTTACATATTACTTACTTACATAATAAGTATGCTTTCCACTACATTATAGATTACTGAGAGAGAATACACAGTTGAAAACTGACACTTCTAGAACCTAGGAAGGGGCTCAGTCACTCAGTCATTTGGCTTCACAGTTTTTGCACAGATTGTATTTTCATAATCTCTGCAGTCTTTAGGGATGAACATTTGCAAGTTTTTTAACTCTTAAATCTCTTCTAGGCTTATTGATTACATTAATGCACTCTTCTATTAGTAAATAATTATTAGTAAATAATTCCATTTGTATGCTTCATTCGCAAGGTATTCACGTGCACTGAACTCTGACCTTGTCATCAAATCAAGTGATCTTGTGTGTTAACTCCTTCTGCCCTTATCCTGCTTAGTGTAATGTGAAAAAGTTGGAACATCACTTTTATATGCCTTTACATCGTTAATAACAAAAGTAAAGAGGTGGACAGCCTGCCTAATTAACTTCTTAATAGCTTCAAAAAGATCTGTTAACTGTCTGTTCAATATCTTTGGCCAAATCTCTGCAGTTGTCAAAGGGAGTACAGCTGTGTATAAAATCTTTTGATTTATCCTAGCCAAACATCTTCCCCATAGCATCTGCAATGTCTATTTTTTGTACTTAGACATAGTAGTAAAAATATTTTCCAACTATTCCACAGCTGGTTTGAAAATAAAAAAAGTTTTAAATGAGATTCATAAATACAAGTATGTTTCTGAGGACAGGTGAAAAATTTTGAATAGTTATGCTCCACAGTGGGCTACTAATCATCAGTCATGATCCTCCTGGTGTCTTCTGGCTAATTGTACAAATGTTCACAAGTCTTGGATGTTTAAATTGTTTGAGATGGATCAATTGTACATCTGACATTCCTCTTGGATGTGCAGTGAGAGGGTGCAGAGAGAAGGATTTCTTACTATTTGCAAGAAGGTGGTCAGCCAATATGAAAATTGAAACAGCTCAGCAACCACGTATTATCCAAATCTGAGAACACATAAATCAAACATTTCACCATAAATAACCTGAAAATTAGTTTTCTAAACTGTTCCAGGAGAGCTTACTTGTAGCAAATGTGTTAACAACGAGACTTTGCTCATGAACAATTAATAAATCTAATAGAACTAAGTTGGTAACGAATATTTGTCACGTAAAAGAGAGCAATTGCTCTATTAACTCCCAGTCAAAGTCCAGGGAAAGTTCTGCATACAACCCTGCTCATCAAGTCTGTCCTCATTTGGCATCTTGTTTGATTCTTCTATGATTTCTATGAACCTTCATGATTAAATTGTGACTGAAATTAAATAACCTGGTTTACTGTTTTAATGGGTATTTAGGTATTTCTTGGATTTGTGACACATAGAATCATAGAATCCAATCCCCTGTAATGAGCAGGGACATCTTCAACCACATGAGTTTGCTCAGAGCCCTGTCCAAACTGGCCTTGACTGCTTCCAGGTATGGGGCACCTACCACCTCTCTGAGAAAACTGTTCTGGTGTTTCACCACCCTCATTTGGCTTAAAATCACTACCCATTGTTCTATCTCAACAAGCTCTGCTAAAAAGTTTCTCCCCATCTTTTGTACTCCCCCTTTAAGTACTGAAAGGCCACAATAAGGTGTACCCAGAGTCTTCTCTTCTCCAGGCTGAACAACCCCAACTCTCTCAGTGCATACAGAAGTTCCACAGACCTCCACCATGTAAAACACAGGAGGTCTGTGCTTCTCTAATGTATTTGTATGGACAGCTTCTGTGGTTTTGCATGTGACATTATAAAACCACACTGAAGATGGCTCTGTTAGTATATGGAAAAAGTTTAACATTAAGAATCATTTGTATATTATCTGCCTTGTCAGTTAAGTGCTCCTGATCTTCAAAAGTAGATCAGAACGTTTCCTTTTTCCTATATTTTTGATACTGCCAACTTGATTCTTTTCTTCCGCTGTGATTTTGATTGTAAATTTGCTTACCAGCCTTTCTTCCTGCAATCGTTTCCATACAATTTTTTTTTCAGTAAAGGGAAAATCATCCTCAGCTATTCAAATGTTGTGAACATTTACTGAGCACCATTTTACTCTGTTGAAATGTTCTGTGTTATTTGATGCTCATTTTTAGTTTCATCCATTATTTTTTCACTTGTTTTAGCAATCACAGTAATTTATGTTTTCCTTCTGCTTTCCAAATGCTTATTTTAGAGACAGATTTTATTCTGAATATGGTGAAATGCTTACATTTATGGGAACAGATCACACCAGCACCATTTTGCGCACTCCATTTTTCTGGGGAAATGCAGAATATTTAACCTGCTACTCTCCAGCTACTAAAGAGTTAATGCATTTCCTGCATTTTGGTGGTATCTAGAGACCCTACCGTGTGTCAGAGACCAAACTATTTTAACTTTAATTTTTATGAGGCAAGGTTTCTGGGCATCCAATCTTGTAAGTCAATTATTTTACCTTTTCTGGGCTACCTTGGAAATTGCATGGCTTCTAAACTCGGGTCCAGTGCAGATCTGAGCTGCTCCAGAGGGAACATAAGGATGGGTTATTCTGTAAGGGAGTGCTGAGGGAATGCTTAGAGCGCTTGAGAACACCATCTAGGAGAAAAGACTTCCAGAACCAGGAGTGGTTTTTCTAAAGGAGAGGAGAAAGAAAGACAAAGAAACCATTTTCAAATGTGTAGAAAATTGTTTCAAGATCTAGAGGAACCAGTTATTTTTCACATCCACTGGTATATGAAGAAGTAATAGCTTGAAATTGCACCAAGGGAGGTCAGTTTAGATAGTCAGAAACCCTTTCTAGTGCAAGGAGAATTAAGCACTGGAGTGGGTTACTCATGGAGGTTATGGGTCGTTTCTCACTGGAGCATAGGTTGTGTGAAACATTGTCAGATGTGGTTTTCATATAGTTAATGCCAGAGGGCTGTGAGGTTGCCCTGTACAAGCAGGAGGCTGAAGCAGATCAGTTCATCAGGGGTAACTACTGCTCAGACACCAAAGCCAGTCTGAGCACATGCAGTGAGTGAGCATATGGCCTTTGTACTGGCCTTCTACACCTGCTTACTGCAGATTCCAGTATGAGTCGCATCTGACTCATAAAGACAATCAAGCACATACATAAATACCAAGCCGAGAGAGGCAAAGGATTTTTTGAATACCTGTTTGGTCTCTGCAGCTCCTGTAATTATGGTTTGATAAGTACACAAATCTGTATACAAAGTGCTCATTTAGCTGTAGCCTCAGTTTGTATAATCTGGTTATAGACAGCAGGTCAGTACAGTCTATGTTCAGTCATGGTCTGAGTAGGTGAAGGAAAAGCTAATAAAGCAAAGATGATGAGGTGAGATATCAATACATATGTGTGAATATATATATATGTATATATATTAGCCAATATGTCAGTTGTTTGTAGTGGTCAAAAAGTGTATACTTTTGTGTTTTCACATTTTGAGAGACTTGTTGAAATGCATAGCTTAACAGGTCTCTCTTCTTCTCAAATTAGTTGTTACACAGTGCAAATCAAATTTAAAATTCACAAAATTATTAATGGCTAATTGAGGGCTACTGAGAGATGACAATATCCTAGATCACTGCAAATTTTTCCAGTGGCACTGTCTACTTCTCTGCTCCAACGCTTTGAAATAGGTCAGTAGTCAGCTTTAATTTGTTCAGTTTAATTAAATTCCACCTGGATAAATGTGTTGCTCAAAGCTGAAGGAGATGCTAAAATTTCCTGGATGATGTATACAGTTAAAATCTAATTTGATATTATGCAGCCTTAGATTGTAAGATACTCTCTTCCACAAAGGTGAGCACCATATAAATACTTAAATAATAATTTAGATGAACTTGTAAGGAAAATTATATAAAGAAAGCAAAACAAAATTACACATAGAATATTTTTGAATATGCCATCGTTATTATTAGAATAATGAAAGTCATCAGTAGATTAGAAGTACATTTCACTTACAAAACACAGTTCCATTAAGATTGGCAGCTTGTTTATTTAACTTGATACTGTCCTGTCTACGTATTATAGTAATTAAACAACTAGTAATCAGATATCACAGTATTTTCTGCAAAGATTTCTTGCCTTTGGTAGAACGACATTTGTGAAATATGTTTGTGTATGTGACCCGTGATGTAAAGAA
>BJBW01000339.1:0-40209 GCA_004320125.1 Scolopax mira | reverse complement strand
AAAAAAAACCCAAACAACCAAAACCCTACCACAAACCACAAGTAAATTAGGGGTTTTCTTTGGTTTGGCCAAAGGATTGGGTCAGTGCATCTTCAAATCTTGTATAAGATTTCAAATCTAGTGGTCTAAAACTCTTACTCAGTTCACTTTCTTAGTTATGTTCTGGTAGGTAAGGCCCTTCTCATAAGGTGGCAACTAAAATGGGAATAAATTCTTTATAAAATCTTTTCTGAGAGTGTTTGACTTACTTACTTAATTGAGATCATGATGTCAGGCTAGAGTAAAAGAATAGCATGCTTGTATTTTTGATCACAAACAGTGTAGTTATTTTATATGGTTCATAAGGAATAAACAGATTAACATTACTGAATCTGCCCAACAGTCATTCAAAGTGGGAGTGCACAGAAAGATTCTGCAAAACTAAGCCTAACTTACTAATGGAAGCATGTCCAATACATCACACGTGTTGAAGCAAGGAAGAAGCCTGGATCCACATTATTCAGGTAAGCAGTGCTCACAGAGGCTGGGAGCAAAACCTGTTGCTAAGTACTTACAGAAGGAAATAGATTGTTCATAAACTCCTCTTCTCTTGAGCTTTATTTAACAATAGTTACTCTCCTTCAGGAGGTGCATCAAGTTCATTGCCTTGTATTATTTTATAGTATGTTACTGTAACTTCTAAATCAGTGTAATTGTCTGAGCCCTTCTTTGCAGGGATGTTCACACAGGCTTCATTCCTATGTGCTCCTAAGGTAATATTCTGTGTTACCTTATTTAGTCTTACCAATTAGTATGTTCAGATCTACAGCTTACTTTCTTCTGAATTCTTTCTTTGTGAGATCTGTTTGGACTAGTCCAGCCTTCCAAAGTATAAACTTTATTGCCTGAAAGTTTCACACTGTATATGTTTTTCTAAATTCTTGTAGAAATTTTCTAAATTTCTTGTAAGAAATTTCTGTACTGATGTAGACATAAATAATTAACTGTGTATTTTATTTTCTTATTATGGTGATATTTTCATTATAATGTTAAGTCAAAACTTGCCTATACCTTTACTGAAATTCAGAGGTAGTCACAACTGGTTTCGTGTTTATAGAATTTGGAAAATTTAGCACCTGTTGCTTTTGTTACTGAAAGAGACTTTCTAAATAGTTAAATTTTTTCCACTTTCTGATACAAAAGAAAGAGCCTGAATATGAAAACCGATTGTATTTCTATAGCATCCTGTATGTTTTTACATAAAGACAGCAGTTGTGAATTTCATTTTCCTATAATTTTCTGCATTATTTTAATTTGTGAGTGGCTTTGGAAACCATGATTGGTATAATCACATAAAATTTCATAGAAGACTTCATTTGCACCTAGTGCAAATAAAGTCAAAATTACAGAGTCTAAGATTCGGAAGAATTTGGTCCAAAGACAAGCAACAAACAAGAGTTTCAAAATGGACAGCACCTGCTTGTAATAAGCAAAGAGCCAGGCTGAAGAAGGCTCCGGGTTACTTGCAGGTAAGCACTGCAATATCTTACAGATCCTGCTCGGGGATCCACCGCCTTTCATATGGTATGAAGACACGTGAGAGAGAGAGAATACCAGTTCAGAATAAGCTGAGCAGAGGCACAGCTACAGCCGGCCAATAGCAGCAGTAAGCATGCTGTTACAGCTTAAAACCCACCCCTACTTAGCCTTCCCTCTGGACTGCTGGAAGGTGACTCCATCCCGCTGGGATCCAAAGCCAGAATCTCACAAAGCCACAAACCCTCATCCATTTTTTGAAAGAATTTAACATGCGTTCACTTTTAGTTTCAGCAGAGACAAAAAGGAGGATTCGTTTTGATAATGCCCCCAGAGATTAGCAAACACTCTTGGGAGTCCACAGGCTTATGTTTGAAGGCTCTAATCCACAGATCATGTCTCCCAGGAAATTATCCTAACTGCAGGTTTACACAGTGAGTTCCCCCTGGAGGTCTCTTTAGCTTTCTGAACCTTGCATTCTCATCCATGTAAATGCCATTCTGTGTATGGTGGCACACCATGGTGCAATAGGAAGCTTAAAAGAGAATAGGGGATCTTCCCAGAGTGCTCCAGACTGACAGCTGCTCAGCAGGGAGGAGAGCACTGTTGGTGTGCATGCAGAGAAAGGGAAACAGATATAGAGGGCCAATGGGCAAGCCCAAATTATACGCTCAGTTTTCATTTTGATTCATGTTTGATCATATTTGGGGCATTTCTGTAACAAAACAGAGGATATCATATTATTTATAAGGTATGAAGCTTAGGCAAAATAAATGTGCCTGGGACTAAGCAGTGACATCTCCTCCTCCAATGCAAGATTTTGTGGCCCTTGGGTGTCAAAATCCTAGATTTGAAAAGTACAGGAAAATTTGCCTCAGAAATTTCCGTAGGCAATATGGACTCTGTCTTTAGCCCTGTTACAGATGGGAAAGGCTGGAATGGCTAATGGAGTAGCTAGTGAAGCAAGATGATGGACATAATACTGGACAGTCTTTCTACCTAGTTGGATAGGCAATAGAGCCTTGTGATTTGATAACCACAATTTGCAAGTTGATATTGCAAGAGGAGGTTGGAAGGCAAAATGTGATCTTAACAGTTGCTTCACCAAGAAAACAGCAGAAAGACTTTAAAATATTATTATACTTTGTGTAAAGAATTATGGATTGGATTGATTTGATTGCTAGTAACAGAGACCAAATTCACTTCCTAAAGTAAAGTAATAAATATAAGGTTTAGACATCACTTGAAGATCAGTGAAAATTAAATTGTATGGGTACTCGGAAAGCTCCATTTTTCAATACTTTCTTCCCAAAGGGCTGCAAGCTTTGTATTGGATTAGGGTAGCCACTCAATCTGAGGCATATTTAGTTGGTTTGCTCAGGTGACTGTATTTCTCCTTATTCAGCTATGTAATAGTCCCCATTTTGTGACATGACTGGTAGTTTTGTTCTTTATAGAGCTATTAACAAAAATGAGAAAGAATATATTGCTCTGTTTATCTTCCTGTGTCTACTTTGTTCTCCCCCTTCAATGCAGTTCTGTCCAGTCGTTTCATTCTTTCTGAGTAGGGAGAAGTGGAGCTCACTCGGTGCATCTGCTTTATTTACTTGATTTCATCTATCATGTCCCTCAACCTGTGCCCACACTATGATTCGCCAGCATGAATTTCACACTAGTTTCCTTTCTGAGATTCACCGGGCATGTTTAGAAAGCTGGTGGCTTTACATTTCTTGTTTACACCAGGAGGCAAAGGACTTGGACTCCCTCCTCACAGTATCATTCAAGGAGAGTTGAAGTAAATGTAGAACATAAGGATGCCATGGTGGTGTCTAGCACTGTGTGGTTCTCTGCAATTTGTGCACTGTCCCAGCAGGTGAAAGGCCGAAGTAAAAGAAGTTGAGGGCTGCACAACTGGACATCCTGGTTGGTAGGACAGGAGACATTTTAAGACTTGAGTTTCTTTTACCTGCTTTTTTTTTTTTTTTTCCTCAGTCATTGTATAAGGCTCTGACTGAGCTGAAAACACACAGAAGAGTTTGAGGTTTATGGAATATACCTTTTAGTTAAAAGGTAATTAAAAACACCTGGAGACCTCCCAGCATGTCCATTTAGCACAGCTGTGCATTATGCTGCCTGCCTGGCAGGCATGCTCTGTCCTGGCAGAAGCTCAGTTCTCTGCCAGTGCTTTGCTAGATGTCCCTGGATAGGGACACGCATAGCTTAAGGAAGGGGTCTGTGACATGCCCCTTGTGTGTCCTCAGTGGGACAGGGTTGGGGACATGAACAGAGAGGACATGCCGTGGGATCACCCTTGCAGGACAGCACAGACGAATCTCAGGAGTTCAGGGATGTTGCAAGAGAATCGTTACCAGCTAATTTGAGTAGAGGTCAGTGTCTTGTTTGTTTACCCTGGTATAAATATACACGTCATTACTACTTGCTACTGAAGAGAAAAGCATAACAATCTTCTAATGCTCTAATTAAGAGAGTAATTTTCTAGCAGTGCTTAAACAACTTTCTTACTTTTCTTTCTTTGTAGTCAGTTAATAACTGTGACATTTTTCTTGGCTTTAACTGTGTGTCCCTGAAGGCATGTTAAAGACCCCCTGTGATTAAAATAGTGGGAATCATGTTGCTGAAGTGACATTAACAGAGCTACTTATTAAAATTTGGCCCCTGCTGTTTATGGTTTCTCAAGACTATACTCCTTTAGCAAATTTTAAAATACAATTACATGATGTCTGACAGCTAGAAACTATGCTGTAGCCTAAATGTTAAGTGAGAATTAGAGAAGTAATTATGGACTGTCATAATACCTGGAAACAGAAGTACTGGTAGATTGTTTAATGTTGCATTTAACAGATCGTTGGCTTTGTTGCCGATGTAAGGCAGATCTCTTGGCATACTATGATTGTACACGAAATGGTTGCATGTCCTACTAGGTTATTTTAATGCTTGTAAGGTACTTGCAGAGTTTATCTGCCATTCCCAGGACTTTGTGGAAATACAATGCAACTTCCTTTGAGCCTGTCCTTCTGAACAGCGTTTTAAATAAATACACAACGTGACATATATCAGAGGGAAACAAAATTGCTGCTTGGCTGCAAGTAGTTTACGCCTTCTCCTGAATCAGCAGCTCATGTTTGTCTTGTAACTTATACAACAATTCTGTTTTCACCTCTGCTGTTTCTTTCCTTCCCTTTCAGGCAACTGCAAAAGCCAGAAAATGGCCTTTGTGATAATGCCACTGAGACTCAGAGGATTAAAGCAATCTCATTATCAGTTTACATCCCCAGTTGGAAATCTGAGATTGTTCGGCACATCAAACAGTGGAGCAGGGGCATGTAATGTGCAGCCCAAGGGCCAGATGAGACCTGCTGAGTCATATAATGTGGGCTCCAGCTGCCCTCTTCCTGTAACTGAAGGATGGGGACAATACAGCAGAACTGCTGGCTGGTGTTGCTAATGAACTCAAACCACTATAAATTATTTTCCATCTGCATACCAAATATGGTTCTATGCACTTTTAATAAATGTCTATAGTTTATATGCAAATTGGATGTGGCCCTTGGGCTCTTGGTAAGTAACCTGTATAACCTTTTGGTCTGTAGAAGGTAAGCCTCTTGCTAATGCTGAAATTGCTGCATGGGGCCAGGGCTGCCTTGAAGCGTGAGCCTGAGTTGCTTTTAAGAGCAATGAAGGAGGACTAACAGAAACCCCTTTAGTTCATCTTCCACAATAAATTTGGGGACCTGAGCAAGAAGGGAGGGAAAGACTATTCTTTGGTTCGGACACGCTATATAAATTTTCTTTCCCTCAAAGCTTGGATCTTAGCACTGTGTATGTGTAAAATCCCCACCACATCAGTGAGGTCCTCCTGATGGATCTGCAAATGACATTGCATTGTCAAATTTTTATGCTGTGGAAAGAATTTTAATTATTTTAATCACTGTTTCTGAGTTACTGGGAAATAAACTTGGAATCTATCATTATTTCATCCAACTGTGCAAATGAAATATATAATTGATATAAAATGTTTTTGTCATACACAGTTTGAAGAAAGATCTATGATAGTTTAAAATTCTGAGGGTTCTTCTGTGGCAAAGTTCTATTAATGCATTCATTAACAAGAAATTACATTACAATGTCTGTGGGGCTTACTTTAGTGAAAGAGTGATTTCTTTGTTGGTAATTTCATCTTGATGTTACTCCCCTCTATTCAGCTTCTCCAAAATGACGTTTTTCTAAAAATCAGCACTAATACGGTAGTTAACCTTTCTCAATATTACTTAAGAAGATAATGCTGTGATAGTCACATAAAGCATTAAACCTTGAAACCTTCTATTTTACCCACTGTTGCAGAAGTCCAGCACAACTAAAACCATATTCTTTATTTCACAGATCTTACCTTTAAAAAGGCAATAAACCCCTTGAAATTATAAATGAGGGTTGGCTGGCTGATATATATAATGTGAAGATTCTTTTTATACGGAAAGAAGGCACATACGGTTATTGTCAAAGCATTTGTACCAACTTCACATACTTTGAGCAAGGTACAGAGTTCTAATGTCATTTTTATTATTTCTTTTGTGATAAAACAAGCTATGGGGGAGTGATTATGTGAACCTGCAATCCTGAAAAGGGCACATATAGTTTACTCAGAAGTAAATATTTATTTATTTATTTATTCTTAAAAAACTTGCCTCAAAAGAAATGTCATTTTCTTGGGGATAAAATCCAAGTATGACAACACTTCTGCAAATTCTGGCTTTTCTTGGGGAAAGGAAGGTGTCTGTGTTGTGCCGTGGACTATTGGGGAATCACAGATGACAGGTGTTAGAAGGTGAGCTTCTACAGTCTAAAACACTGGGAATATGCATTGACCTTGATTTGCATCAAAAGGAGAGCAGAAAGTGCATTTTTTTTGGTGTCCTGGTAGATTTTGTTGCCATAAATAATTTCATTAGCATCTCTAAAAGTGCAGTTGGCTTGAAAATGAACATATTTAATATTTTTAATTAATGCTAGGTCTTATTTCAGTTTATGAGATGGGTGTCTTATTTTCTAGCTGTTGATGACAATCTTGAGGAATAAAAAACCTACCGTTTCCTTAAAGTGAAAGCTGAAATTCTCATCCCGTCACTTGATTCCAGGAGCTGAGACCAACTATAGGGAGGTGCTTAATAATCAAGTCCCAAGAATTGATATGGTTGCCTCTGTTACAGGACTTTCAGTGAGAATAGTACCTGGTGTATTATGAGCTATGAATGATTATAGATCCTGAGTTGTCTGAAATCCCTTCTGAAGCAACTCATAAGAACTAAACTTAAGGCCATATGAATAAATCAGCTTGTGATTTCTTTGCTTTAGATAAATCCTAATGTCATAGAAGAATGTCATCTATGTATCTAATAAGAGTAATGATGCTATATATCACTACATTAGAGCAAGGCGTGCATTTAAATGAGCACAATCTGCTCTGCAATGAACTTTGAGGTATAGACAACTTCTGGGTTCTCTGTTCGAATTATCTGTGTTACCTGATTTTAGACTGGATGACACTTTTGATGTACTATGAAAATTAAAAAAAAAAATAATAAAAAAACAAACACAAATCAACCAAACAAATAAAACACAAACCAGAAAAAAATATCCTTTACTTTAGTTCCTAGAGACAGTCTCTAGTAACTATCAGAAAATTATAAGCTACAAAAGAAAGACTAGGTGAATCAGGGAACTGTACTGCTCCTGAAAGGATACATACCACCATCTATAACCTAAATTCTGATGGAAAAGTACCATACCACTGAATTTTTAGTCTGAGTATGCAGTTTGCAGTATGTAGACATGTTGGAAGGCCAACTTACTGCACTGTATTTTCCCTCAGATTCTTAAAACTGAAGTACACTGCATAGTTTAAGAGGCAGAAAAAATTCACAAAACATAAAAGGCTTCAACTAGCTATATATCAACCAGTCAATAGCCCAGTACAAAAAAGCAGAGAGACATTTTTATTAACATTTCAAGTGGTTCTTGTTCCTCTATTCTAAGAAGAGGCTATTCTTTATTTAACCTTTATTAAGTTAGGAGTGATCTTGAGATGCAGCAGTCGCACAGCCGCCAAATACAAGAGGACTCATTTTCATTGTGTTTAGCAGTCGAGGATGTCATAGAGCGAAGGTAAGTATTAAGAACCTGCATAGTCTAAAAGCCCCTCAAATTTAAAATGAAGGATGCAAAGTTCTTGCAAATGAACATTGGGAAAGCAATGTCTTTCTCTGAACAAAGAGGTCTCTTTGAAAGTAAAAATAAAGAGATATAGCTAAGCAATAAATACAATGGGAACATCAAAAGAACTCACCAAAAGTGATTACATCAAATCAAAGAGTATTAAATATTTTAAGGTGCAAAACAGATCAAAGACTTCTTAAAGATATCAAACAAGTGAAGCCTATGAGGAAATTAGGATTTTAAGAAGCAAAGACAGAAATTAATGAAAACGTACATACCAGAATTTAAAGTGGAAAAATGAAATATAGAATTTTAGGGCCAGCCAAAATATTTGGTACTAATGATCCTTACATCTTTTATTAGCTGAAATTAATATATAGAATATATCACACCTGAAAATTCATGATATGATTGAATTTGCCATCCAAAAGAAAAAGCCTAACCTACTAATTACATAAACTTCTTTGAACATGAAAATAAAAGTAATGGAGAAAAAGAAATCAATGACACAATATTTAAACATCAAGAAAGAATTTGATTTGGATTCATCAGGGTTGAGCGAAGTGTTTTACTGGGATAGTTATACTGAAGCCAGTATAACTGGAGCTAGCCCAAACAGAACTAGCTCAAGTATCTATGCTGGAGGAATATTTCATGATATAATTATGTTGGTGAAAAAACTACATCAGGAACCATCTGTTCCGTGAAAATATATTGGTTCATTGAGGTGATTTTATGAAGTTCTATTTTGTAAAATTGTTATTTTCCCATGCCACTTCTTACCTCAGAATAGGCCTAAGTACTGTTCATCCAGGAAAAACAGATACACAAATACCTACCAGAGAAGGTGTTTTTAAACACAGGTTGTCTTTCTAAATTTGTGTCCACAGCTCCAAAACCAGGAATTAGAAAGCAGAGGGATAGACTTTCAAGCTTATAAATTAAGGTAGATGTGACTTTTTTCTGTTCGGTTATCTAGACTAGACTTCCAAAGCTTTCTGTTTTCCAAGCCCCAAGAATACATCATTTCAGGGTCTTGAATATACCAGCTAGTTGCTTTGAAATTAGGTTTCATGTTTCTCACTGGGGCAATACAAATGGATTCTGGGTTTCTCTTCCCTTTGTGTCACTCTGACTCTTCTGCTTCACTGGGTATGTGGTTGCTCAGCACATGATGAAACCGAGCCTTCTGCAAGGATAACTGAACAACCAGTGTTGTTCATCAAACCACTGGCATTGGCGGGGGGCAGGGAGGAGGGAATTCAGGTTTTGCTGTTTCAGAGGTACTAATATGCATGTGTTTTATAGACCAAGGAACTGTTGGAGAGGACCCGAAAGCCAGTCACAGGAACCAACGCAGTCTATAATGCTCTGTCTGATAATAACCAGATTATAGCTCCACAATTCCAACAAAGAAACACAAACAGTATGAAAGTATCAATTTGCCCATTATCTCTAATGAAATTAAATAATGCATATGGGACCACACATTTGAAGAATAAATACACATTAAAATTCTTAACAGTGTGAAGATTAAGGGAATATGATTTTTTTAAAGCTTTCATCCAGGGAAAAATAGCTTACTGCTTGCTTTAAGTAAGATTAGCTAGAAAAATCCTGTAGTGCACCTAGAACAAAGACTGAGTGGCAACAGGCAAATATTTTAATGTGGAAAGATTTTTATTGGTTTTAATTAAGCAATGACATTTTTGTTGAATGCCTTGAATCTTTAATTACCGCCCAAAAGCACTGAGCATGACATGAGTTATTTACTGAGTCACTCTGAAATACAGTTCAATATTTTCTTATAAATACTTCATATAGAAACAACAGAAAGAAATCACTGGAAACAGTTATTTTTAGTAATATAGGTGTTTCAGGGCCTGATTTGTACCACAAGGAAATCACTTGAAAGAATCCCAATGCCTTGTGGGAGTTGGCTCAGGTCTTTAAAGAGCATTATCGCATGTAGTAGCTAGAGAAATGTTTTCTTGTGGATGAAAATGGCCCCACACCCAGAATCTGTCACCAAAGGGAAGACTGAATACATGTTGAGGGTTTTGGGGGAGTTTGGGTTTGGTTTAGCTTGTTGTTGTTGTTTTTTAATGGGGTGGGGAAGGTAACACCTAATGCAAACCTCGGGAAAGGTTTCAGGTGGCAACCGTAGCAGCTGCATGCGTGGTGTGTGGAGGTAGTGTAGAACACAACATGGATGAGAATTTCACAGGAGTTCAGTGAGTTCAGCACTCTTCTGTTTCACAGCACTGTTGATTTACAGCCCCGATCCATTTTGTCATGAGCATGAGAGAGACAGTACTGTACCACTAGTAATGAATTTAGATTTATGAATAACTACAGCTAAGCTGAGGCAGGTAAGCAAACAGACATTTGTGCTAGCGGTTTGCCCTTAATCTTTCATAAAAAATAGTAGTGGTGCCTACATCTGAAGTGTATGAATCAACTCTCCCTAAATTTTAAAGTCTGTAGCCCCTGCAGTGAGGCAGGCAGTAGTGGGAAGGAAGCAGCAGTAATCTCGCTGTTGCATGTAGGTACGTAATCTGTGGAAGGCGGTGTGTACCTTTCCAAGCTTTCCATGTACATAGGGGAAACAAATCCAGGCTCTCTGACAGCCTGCACCTGGTTCCTGATCCGATCGTTTCCTGGAGAAGTAGATTTCTCTCCTCTGAATGTATCTTACCTTCCTGAAACAAGGCAATTTGTGATTACAGTAGCCAAAGGAAACAAATGAGATCAGAAGACACCTACGGGCAGTACAGATCCCAATCAAATACGCACAGTGAACATTTGAAATAGCAAGGTGATCATAACATGAGGTCACTTACTCCTCTCCTGTCAAAGGAAAATGAGAATTAACTCTGTCCAGGAACCGTAATGGACACCTGCTCTCCTCCTTCAGATGAAGTGGAAGCAGCCAGGCAATCCTCATTGTGAACCCAACTGGTAAAAACTACATAAGTGTATACAATCATGTTTTCTGATTTTTGTGACTATGGTTTTACTTTCTTCAGGAAAGAAACAATTGCTCTGTATGAGTAGTGATCACCAGAATACAAAAGTTTGTGACAGCAAAATGCAAGGCTTTACCAAAGAAGAATAAGATGTGATTTTTTAAATTTTTCTTTTTTTACAGGTGATGCAAACCCATTGTCATGCCGTGCATACATCTGAAGTTTTTCTGAGGAACGTGCTGCTGATGTGTCTCAACTAGAGTGAAGGAAATCTCTAGGTCAGTTATGTTTATAGGGAGTAGACTTGTGGGGGATGAGAGCCCAGAGCAGCAAGAACTGGGGCAGCAGCCCACAGCTGTGGAGGGTTACTGCTCAGGCAGCTGAGAGCAGTACCAGGAGGATGCTGGTGCTGGGGTCTGTGCACCATCCACAGTCTGCAGGGTGGGCTCCTCCTCTGAAAGTGTCACCTCCTCAGTGCACTCGAATGTGAGAACCTGGCTTTGTCATCACTTCTCTGTGACATATTCTTTCTGATAAAACCTAGGCTTTTTATCTGTAGGAAGGGGAATTTATTCTGTTAATCACAGACTAGATCCAACTGTTCCTAATTCTGTTGGCATAAGCCCAGGTGGTAGGCCCTCTGAGCAGAAAATCTGCCAACTGGGAAGTCATAATAGAAAAAAACAGCTGCTGTTTTTCATGTTAAAATCCTGGGCACACTGTGGAGCCCAAACTGTGGTCTTAAGTTTTCCTTTCACAGCAGAAGGCTTAGCAGTGTTTGAAAGTATCAATACTGCCTGATCACCATAGAACACACCTCCAGAAACACCTGGAGCTTATTTAGTACTCAAAAATACATCTCATAGGTGGTCCAAATATGCAATTTTAGCTTCTAGATTGCATTTACCACACTTGCATGAGAGTGATCAGCAGTCTAAAAAGGAGGAACTTTATACTATGCTTCAATGAAGTGTATTTTTCTTTATTTAGATGTTGTTCATTGAGTTTTCATTAAAGATGAAAAAACACCTAAGGCTTGATGAACACAGCATGTGCAACATTCCAGAGGTAAGAAACTTGCCTCTGCATGTGCAGGGCTTGTTCATAAGGATTCCTGTTCAAACCTCTCCAGTGGAGTCAGTAACACATCTCAAAAACATAATACATTTAGCCAAGTTCTAGCTAATAATTCCTGTGAAGTAAGCCACTATGTCAAAAACCTTGAAAAAAAAATGCATAATTCTATTTTAAATCCTACTTGTTTTCAAAACAGCAGCTCCGGCAGAACAATGAAAAGAAAACGAATTATTTGAGACATTCAAATTTTGCTACCTATAAGTTTTCAACGAGAATGCATTTTTCAAGTCTTTGGCTCTACTTTGCTTAAGGACTTCTGGCTTTGTACAAGATCAAGGCCCAGGTATAAGACAACACGGTATCTTGCATCTATTTCACTTAAAGATAAAATAAAAAGAACCATCCAGAAATCCTGATAACATTAGCACAGAGGAGACCAAGATGGAAGAGTTACCTTGGATTGCTTGTGGTTTACGCTGCTGGAGATATCAGGTTCGTAATTTAAGTGATAATATGCTTTTTTCCCTTCCATAGGGAAAATGTTACCACATTGCTGTGTGAGTTACTTGTCCCCAGTCAATTTCCAGAACAATATCTAGCATAGGCTTGAGAAAGTTTCCTCCATTGAAATTCAGGATAAAGTTCACTGCCGCAATGGTATCTAGGGTCTGATTGCTTGTCCACTGAAATGAAATGATAGCCTTCTATCCATCTCATTATGCATAAAATTAAGATAGAATCCTGGAAAGATAACAGTTTCAAATGTACACTTGCACTGAAAAAGTGCTTCTCCCCTTCAGCTTCTGTGTACTTAAAGTGATAGTACATAACATCCTCCAATATCTGAATTTAAAGTGAGAGCCAACAGAAACTACAATTTCTGTTATAGGGATCGATGATGAAGAAAAGCATATTAAAGTCTTAAGAGCGAAGCTTTAATTTCTTGCATTTCTCAAATATATACATCAGTCTTAATTGTTTATTTTCAACTGATAAATATTATTAATTGCTTTTAATGTGTCCTATTCAACACTGACATAAACTTTTCACTCCAGCTATGTTCTACATGCTCCATTCAAGCTCTTCATGTCACCATTATGAACAGGAATTTTTGGTGTGCTTTCATGAGAGAGAGAGAGAAAACCCAATATGTGTAGTAGGTAGGATGGAAGGCAGACAGATGGCAGTATCTGTAGCAGTTAATTTCACAATATTATATGAAGTCTAAGCAATTTTTTTTCCATAAAAGGGAACTTTACTGTAAGTATGCAAATCCAGACATACAAAAGCTGTTGATTATGTTTACCTCTGAACTTTGGTGCATTTTATAATATTTTCGAGCCCTTCAGGCACTATGAAGATAATAGCCTGAGAATTTGAATTTAAGTACTTGGAGTTACTCTGACTTCTGTTTACGTTATCATTTAATGAAAAACATTTGAGAATTCAATTTTTCAGTCTTTCACAGGAAAAGAAAATAAAAGTTTGGAAAAGTTTTAGGACATGAAGACAAAGCTATTGCCAGTCTTACGCTTAGGCTCTATGCTTTTTTTTAAAAAAAAAAAAAAAAGAAAAAAGTTTTGTTCCCAGGATCAAATTTTACAGCTATCAAAAGAGAATATATCTTTGGTGACTTTTGATTCAATTTCCTAGGATGATAGAAAGTGGTTTGGGGGCAGGAGGAAAGGTTTTTAGCTGTACCAGAACTTTAAAAGTTTGACAGCTTTCAAGATGGCATTTCCCTTTTGTAGAAACTTTTCCAGATATCTGTAAAAACACCACCTTCAGAAAATTGTTTTGGTTTTGCGCCCTGCATTAACATCTCTGAGCATGTTTGTGTAAGTTACAGGTTGATGACACACATCTATCTCCTGCTGAAACTGATTCCATATTACAAAATTTGTCATCACAACTGGCACTGACACCATTTCTTGAAGTGTTATCACTGACATGAAGGAGCAGAAAAGGAACTGGTGCCCTCTTTTTGTCCCTGTAAAATAACAGATAATGCCTGAAATACAGACACAGAGCAGTATTTGAACACTTGCTTTTATTGCTCCCGGTGTGACCTTAGCTCTAAGACCTCTTTTATAAAGTCCACCTGCCTGAGTAAAATAAAGATAAACTGTAGATCACTAAAATTTTTAGTAATGTTGCTGTTCTTCCATTGAGAGAGTTGCAACAACTGTTTGATGCTTTTATTCTTTTGGGGGCAAATGTTTGATGTCTTCATGAAATAGCCCTGTGCAGAAATCTACACAGCATGCCCATCCCCAGCACATCTGCCCTCAGTGCAGGATAATGATTGTTCACTCCATATAAAAATTAAAAGCTACAGAATGTACGAGGATCATGCTTGATTTACTTTTGTCTGTGTGAGAAGGTTTTCAAGGTCAACTTTTTTAAGATGGGATAAGGAGAAGTATCTGCTTGTGTTCCTTGACATTTACCATTCAGAATCTTATTCTCAGTTTCTTCAAATTTTGCCTAGATGTAACCACTTCAGCCAAATGATTTTGGAAAATTCTGAAGGTATTCACTCATTAGCATAGAAAATATTTGCTAGTCTGGATTTAAAATAGTTATAAACTATGACTGTTAAACAAGTGGTCAATTTTTGGCAGAGAGGGGCTGCTATATCAGGCCTGTGCTCTTCACTATCTATTGAAAATTTGCCCAGGTTCACACAGCTAAATATAGACCTAATTTTTCAGTACTGCTGTTCCCTGAAAACTTTTTCTATCCTTTACATGCAATGAAGGTGTTGGCTGTTCCTGGCTGAAAGGGGAAAGGAGAGGAAAGCTGCCTGACATAGATGGGAAAGGAAGAAGTAGATCTGCTTAGAAAAGAGTAGTGAGAGCTGGTGAGCAGGAACCCAAGGTAGAGAATGTTGTGGCAAGAATTTGGAAAATGAAACTTGTGTCCATACAACTTTTTGGAATGAGACAAAAAAGTGCCTGATTTCTAAGTTGGCCAGACATTGCATCCAGTGCATCATTATGTTTCAGCTAACAAACCCTATTGCAAAATAAATAAGAATTAATTGAGCAAGGTATCTTAGATTAGATAAATCAGGCCTGGTACCTAGGAAACTTAGTTTATCAGGACAATGAACTAAGATAACAGGGAGTCAGGTTTTAAGAGTTTCTAGAAAATGAAGTAAGTTAAAATGGAATTAAATACCGTTATATAGTCAGGAATTCTAAATAGAAATGTTTCTGATGTTTCTCAATGTCTCAGTCTTTAAGTTTGCAATATAATAATTTTCTTTTAGCATCAGATGTGTGAGTACACATGCATATGTCCCCTTCAAATTAAAATCTGCAGTGGTATAGGTTCTTTCTGTAACTTTAAAGTGAAAAGAGGATTTATAGAGTATCGTATAATTCAGTATGGCAAATATATGACAATGAACATATGACAAGTGTATGATGGATGGAAGCACTGTAAAATCTGGCTTTATCATCATTTCACTATGTTGTGCTATGGAACTGCTTGGTTTTATTTCTTCAGCATTGCTCAATTGTGTTTATTTAATTTCCAGGAGTCTTTTGGCTACACGTGGTGGTTATTGTTTGATGAGGCAGAGAGATACAGAATTTCACTGGAGAGAGACATACATGGCTCCTTATTGAACAATTTATTTTTGCCCTTAAGTTATAGGACCATTCTGATTAAAAGAATACACTTGTCTTTTATGTATGAAAACTATCATCTTTGTAGAAACGTACACACATATGCATTTGTGTGTGAGGTAATTAAAAACCCTCCTAAATATTGATGAATAGTGTTCTCATTCTTTTCAACATGAATATTCCTAACCTACAAAAGGTAATGATAGAAATATCATTCTACATCTAAAGGCAGATAGCAGCTTTGCCAAAGAGAAGTCCATTTGGAACTTTAAAAATAATATTATATCATAGTTTTACAGCTATTTTTTCAAAATATCAGTACTATATACTTCTACTTTTCTACTGTATATTGTAATCTTAATATCCATGCAATATGATTTTATTATAGTCATAGACTCCTATTATAAATAAGATTATGAATATAGATTATGCAGTGCAACATACTCATGAAAAGTATTCACATTAAATACTGATAATCACCAATCAAATATTAATAGAATGATGTCTCTTTCTGTACAGCAGGTAGCTTGTTTATGACATGAAAAGTAGTTGCCAGTGCAAAGTTAAAGGTAATGTTGATTTTTATTTTTCAACCTCTTTCATTTTAGTACCCAGCTACTTGAGAGCTGGATCTTTGCCACAGTCTCTTATATTCTCATCATAAGAATGACTTGGGGCCAATATGGTCCAAAATTAGGCCTAAAATAAGATTTTTATGTAACTTACATCTGTCAGAAATGTATTTATATTTCTCAGTTTTTCTCTCTTCTTGAGGGCATGTTTGCCGTGAGCTCTGAATTTTGCGTTTTCCACTTCACTTTATTCATTGCAAGTTCTTGTTCGGGTTATAGCGGGCAGCTTTGCCTCCTGTGCTGCATCTGACAGCATGACTACTCAGGAGATTTATATATCCTAGATTCAGTATTCAGCTGCCATCATATTGCCATAGGTGGCTACAAGAAAAAGCCTGCTGAACTGCTGGGTTTATCGATACTATCAGTTCTCTGTCAATAATCACCACATGATTTTTCTTATTCAGGAACTGCAAAGCATAGATGAACTGCATATTTTCCTGAAGATGAAAATATGAAGAGTGCTGTGATAGCCATCCCATTGCAGAGAGAAGCCTGGGGTTTTTGCCCTAAGTCCTCTTTTGTTTTGTGCATCTATACATCTATATCAGTGCCTTTGGGTCCAAGTCCAGGGGCTGTGTTTGAGGATAAACCCTGTCAAGGAAAGTGCTGTCTAATGATTGTAATAGCATTTCTAGAAAAGCCTTTACAGTTTCTACCTAATGTTACAACTGACTTCCTAGTGACTCCCTGACTTAGCACTGAAGCACCTCTGTGAGACAAGGAAATTGTATACAAAATACCAGTTTTCTTTTCCAGGTTTGTTCTGGGAGTCAGTGCTAAAAAAAACCTGAACATAACTTTTCTGAGGCTACAATCAATACACTAACTGCTGCTCAAGTGGTGCTGGGAGGATATTGCCTCATCCTGGGGCACCCAGTAGTAGTTGAGAGACAAAAATCTTAGGCTCTTATTTTCACAATAGGGATAAAATGGCCTCCGAGGTGTTGTTAAAAAAGTCCTCTTGAAAAGTTCAGATTTCATAAGACTTATATGAGATGTATTGGCTTATTCAGAGTTTTAATTAAAAATCGTAGAAGGTCCTTTAGTTCATTAATTGAAAGTGGTTGCCTGTAAATGAGAGATTAATTTATGCTTGTTTTTAATTGTTGGATGCCACCACAATTGGTGCTGCATAAAAACACATACAATACATAAAATATGAATTAAAACAAGTGAATAATTATAACCACATCAGCCTAAAGGCAGGAGGCATTTTAATATCAGAGTCTAGTAATGGTGCATGAATTAAGAAGGATTAATTTTTCTGAGACAGTTCAGAAGTATTTAGCCTTTATTCTGCCCTTATTTAAAATGCCTCATATAATACATCTCAGTATTTTACATAATTTAAGGTTTCATAAAACATTTTGTTCTCTCCCCATGAGGGTCTTCAACATACTGAAACACTCCTAAAATCTTATATCTACAAACCATAATCTTTCCAAACAGACGGTTTGTTCTTTGTCTTTGCATTGGTAATCTGTAGTATCAGTGCCTGCTATAGATCAGCTTCCTCAGATATGGAGGTGCTTTGCTTATGGAAATAGAAATATACTTAGGTAAATAGGTAGGGGTGTGTGTATATTTATATTTATATATATATATGTAAATACATTCCATGATGGTAAGAAAGTTATCAGATTTTTTAACATTAAGGTGTCATGGAAAAATGCTTATATTCTCTTTTGCAGGGTATTATGTAATTTATTTGGGTAGCAAATATGCAACAGAAAGCAGAGTCTGCTCCATTACTCCATTACTGGACAAAGCAGAAAAACAAGATTCTGTGGTTCTGTCTTCTGCATGAACTATATGGGCATTTTAGGACACATACTACAGGGAGAAATGGGTTCAACAGTGAGGCTGCTGACCATCCACAAAGTATTTCACAATGTGCAATTTTGAATCTTTTTTTGGTAACTGTTCAACTGGAGTTGAACTAGCTGTATCGTTAAAAATAAGAGTATCTAAGGGTTTTTCGAGATTAGGCTCAGATTTTTGCAGGAACCCCATGTTCCCAGAAAGTGAGGCCCTTGCTGACCTGACTGTGTCATAGAAGATAGTATAGCTGTTAAAATAATGTGCCTGAGTAGATATCAGGAGCTTTTTGTTTAAGAAACTGAGCAATGCAAGGTGAGGTAGTGAAATGAAGACAATTCCTATGGGGAAAAATAAAATAGAAGTCTGACCAACTGTAAAAGTTCCACAAGAGAGCATACCATATTAACACCATTATTAAGTTTTTGATAAATGCTTTACATATGGATATTAACACAAGATAGCCTGGATTCAAGCTATTCACAGAGCACAGAAACATTGTCTCAGCTTCCTGAGCGCATCTGTCAGCATATCCTTTGATCCTGCTTTGTAGCACGTCTTCTATTTCAGTTCTGGGTTTCTGGGCCTTTCCTTTACAGAGTCTTCCAACTCTTACAGATTATTTCAAAATATGTGGTAGCTTTGTGATGTGAACAAACATCTACTGGGATCAGATTCTTTAAAGTATATATGAATAGTAAATTAGTTCGATGGAGCTCTTGTATGCCTGAAAAGTGTTTTCAGTTCCCTCAGCATGTGAGCTTTCCCTACATTAAAAAGCAAATCACAATCAAAGAACCTTACATGGGTTTTATATTTTGACCTTGGGCAAGTCACTGAGGCCCTCTGTGGCTTGGTTTGAAGCTCAGATTCCTGCATGTGCAAAATGCTAATGTTCTGTGCATCAAGGTGTATATTCATCTTTTTTTTTTTCTTTTTCTGTGTAGAAACTTATGAATACTAGAGCTTCCTATTTTTTTACAACTTTTTTTTCCTCTTTTTATTACTTTTGGCCAGTGCTATATGTACATTTTGCTTGTGTGTTTCCAGTTCCTATCTGGACATTTTAGCCCTACCTGCTACTTCAATAGCAGAAGTTCTTCTGCTCTACAGCAGAGGTCCTGAGTTTTGTCTCTCTACTCTTACTGGGTTTTAATCTTGGCTACAGCAGCTTCTGTGACCCCAGCGTTAACAGACCATCTCTGTTCTTTGGTTACGAATGCCTCTCTCTCTCCTACGGGAAGAACAATACAATTATTATTTTATTTTTTCCTGGAAAAGAACGGTATGACCTGAGAGGCTCTGTTTTATGGCAACTTTCTCACTCTTAAAATGATAGCTGAGGATTTTGTGCACGGTTTTTGCACCCCTTGAGCTATTATGAGGTGATTAAACTACTGAACTACTGCCCATTTGATGGTCCTCCAGGGTCTTCCACTGCAGGGCACTGTAGGATTTCTTGTCTTTAGGAAGTGCTTATCCTGCTCTTATCTATGCTTCTTTCTGTTTTCCCTTCTCCCTGCTCCCCCTGCCAATTATTTCTAATAGCAATTATTATTCTTTTTCAAAAACTGACTTTAGGAATAGCAAAATTCTTTCTCCATTGAAGGGATAAAAGCACGGTTGTCTGCAGACTTCATCAGCTGGCTTCACCAGTCCTAGAGCCAAGCCAGTCTTCTGCTGGACAGCAACTCAAATATTTTAAGTAGATAGACTCAAAGAGAGATACCCAAAATGAAAACAGGAATCCACTTTTCCTGACATCTCTGCCAGCAAGCAGCAGAATCACATGGCTCGCTATCTTCACAGGACAATGGAGGATGAGGTTAGTAGTTTGGGCACAATGAAAGCATGAGACCAGCAAAGCTGCTAACCAGCTCCTGAGGACAGCAAGGTGGGTGATGCAAAACCTTGTCCCTTGCAGATTTTGCTGCAGAGCGTTTGCAGGAATAAGCAAGTTTCATCCCTTCCCAGAGAAATGATGCCAGTTGCTTAAAGAACCTACTGGTTATGAACTTCAAGCCTCGCAGACGTGAACAGTTGTCTCTGGAGATCGTGTTTCCTGCATTTAACCAGGAAAGGTAACTGCTGTTTATATCAGGTTTCTTTCTGGTGACGTTCTGATCTTTTCCTAAAAATTGAAACAACCAAGCAGGGAGAGCGTTATTGAAATTTATAAAGTTATGTATAGGGTTAATCAAGAACCTTTGTGGAAAATGATGTATCCTTTTTCTTCTTTGCAAGCTTCCTGGAATTTCTAGTTTATCCCTGTCTTTTAAGCTTTTAAAATATTCTTCTTCAGTTTGGGTACAGTTCTTAAAATTTCTGATATACTTGTCTTAGCTATGTCAATGCACTAAGGAAATAATCCTCAATCTTTCTGGAGAGCCTATCCCAGCTAAGAAGATAAGTTGTGTCTGGGGTCAAGTGTGCAGACTACAACTGTCCGGACAAGATGATTGGTGACATCATGCCTTCTCTCTTGTTTCATATAGTCATTCCTTTCCTTATTAGCTTCTTATCATTCCTTTGCCTCTCAGCACTGTTTAACTTTATGGTGAATTTTCAGTTAGTTCTTTTAGCTTTTCTTCTGAGTCCAGAGACATCATCTAATTTGAGCAAAAGTACTTTTTTGTATTTGCTCAATGCCTTTGGAACACAATTTTTATTGATGGAAAAAAGTAATGGACAAAGAAGAAATTATTAGGCATTGTTCTCTCTTTCATCAGTGCCCTAAAAGCTGGATGATGAACAGATGTATTTGTTTGCTTGTATTCAGATATTAGTTTTGTTTCTTTTTATTCTTTCAGTAGACAATACATACTGATGTGTTTTAAAAAGCAGAAAAAATATATATAATCCCGTGAAATAATACTGTTGTGTATATAGGAAGAGTTTGCTTTGTTGTTTGTGTTCTGCTGAGGTAAACATAGGACTTTCTTAGGCTTTTTGCACTGCATGGAAAATATATTTTAATTATTCTACCTTAACTTGGATAGTCAGCTTAAATTCACCTGCTGAGTGCTATCAACTGGTGTTGGCATCTTTATTTGTGCTTGAAGATGTCCACATTCATTACTGGATTTCTTTAGCTTAACAAAGCTTGGAATTAAATGCAACCCACAAAGCAAGCATTTATCATTCCGTGATGCATTGAGAGATAGTGCTGCTAAAGGAAAGTATTGTTTCAGGCATTAGCAGTCCAGTCTGATTATGGAACTCTGTCCATTTCTGGTGGGAACCACTGCAAGAACAACATCATTACCATCTGTGTCCTCAGCAGAGACTTCATATCTGAACGTTTAGCATTTCAAAAATCCTACAGATGTTGATATTGCATTATTCATTTAGTTAGAGACTGCCACAGCTGTGTATTTTCCTGTATATTCTTTCAAACAATCTGGCAGCAGACTCTAATTTGAGCAGTGCAGAGTACAGATTACAATTTTGATGGGCATAACTCCGGTATACATGATTTGTGCCTATTTGGCAAACTTACAATCTCTGAAGAAGCAAAATCGAGTATTGTCATTGCACTCCAGCAATTTCAGTATTCCGATGACAATTTAATAGATTGAAAATGAACGTGCCTCATGTATATCTGAATGTTCTTGTGGTACTGAAGTTATTTTAGAGAACCCTTTCAAAGCAATACATCAACTTGTCAATCAATAGATTGATGGAGTGAAAGAAATGGAGGATCAAAGAAAGCAAGAGAAATAGTGAAGAAAAAGGAAGGAGTGAAATAATAGAAAAAAAAGGAGAGAAAAGGATGGAAGAAACAGAAGAGAGTGCGAAATGGGCTACATATTAAAAACTAAAAAGAAAGCAAAATGGAACACAGAAAAATAAAAAGGAAGAATAATTAAATTATAGCTGAGAAAATATTTGGAGAGGTATGGAGGGACTTTAAACACCACTTGAGTTAGCTGCTTGAAAACTTATCAGCTTCAGAAACACAGTTTCTAAAATATTTCTAGTGACTAACTGGTTAAAAATACTCTGCTTTTGCTATGACTGCATGCCAGGAAGAAAAAAGGATTGGAATCCAAATTGCCAAATGTCCATCAAATAAGTTTCTTCCCCAGGAATCAGCACAAATGGGTACAAAGATCTGTTTGTTTATTTCTACTCATAAAATCTGATATTGGAAGTTATTCAATTGCTTGGAATCAATTTGTTTTCATAGCTTGTGACTAGGGAGCCAAATCCCAAGAAGCTCTACAAACTTTACTAAAAATACTTTAAATCCATAACAGTGATACCAAAAGTGAAAGATGAACTCATCTGTGATGTCTCCCAGAAAGAGGGTTGATGCTTTCTGATTTTTTAGGGAGTCAGCTCAGCTTTTGTGTGTGTAATTTTTTTTCATGAGATAAATATTAGTTGTCAAAATAACAAATTCACAAATGGACATTGGTTGATCCCTTTGCATTATCTGTTGGAAGAAAGATCGAAGTAAGAACATCCTCATCCTATTGTTCTGAGTTTCATTGAATGATAGCAATTGAAATCAATGTTCAAAATGCAATGAAAGAATAAGAATAGTCATCTCTGCTGCTGTCATCTAAATTAGCTGTCTCATTTTGGGAAATACTTACCCCTTCTAAAGTAAAGGAACAGCTTTTGCTTGACTAATGTGTAATGGACAGGCTGTAGGAATACGGATTCTGTGGGCAAGAGGTTTGCAAGGAAATGCCCACAGATTTTTATCTCTATGTAGCTGCCACAAGTTTTCCTTCATGCTATCTTCCCTGCCATGAATAAACTATGAGGGAGAGGAGAGCCATCCTCCCAGTAACTGGTTGGTCTTTGATGGATGTAGTCAACTGGCTTTTCTGTAACTCCCCAGAAGAATGGGAATGCACTTTTTTCTCCACTTAGTGGTGTTACCTTATTCCTCCTTTGTTCTTATAGTTATCTTCTTCTTAGGGAAAGACTGTTTTTCCAGCATGTTCTGGACTCTGACAAGATGTTTTTTCCAGGATCAGAAAGAATGACTTTCTCACTGGACAAGACACATTTCTCTTTTCAGCTCCTGCACAGCTACTGGGGTACATAGGCCATTTGAGAGGCAAGGTTGGGACTGTGCACAGCTTTAAATTTCACTCAAAGTAAATGCCACTGGCTTTCTCAATCTACATCTGAAGAGATGAAGACCCCTGGCCTCTTAACACCAATGAATCCTTGCTCTGGGACTCTGTAGAGACAGCTCAGAGTCATCATCATACACTTGTGTGCAAATTCTGTAGCCTTACTGGACTGGACTTTCTTTAAATAGCACTTTGTGATCATTACAGAGGAGGACTACACTATTTCAACTCTCTTTACTTTTCCTTTGGGATTAGTTTAATAAGTTCCCACCTGTCAGATGCAATCTATTCCACTTGACAGTGTCTTGCTTATCTAGAGGAAAAAATTAACATCTTTTGGGACAAGTGTAATGAAACACCTGTTCAGCGCCCAGTAACAGCCAAGCCAGTGGAGTTCAGTTTACATGAAGAACTGGAGGAAGCACAGTTGGTCAACAATGGAATTGAATGGTTTTATAAATTCAGTAGTGTTTTCACCTTGAACTCCCTGTTCTACTTGGATTACCCAGATAGAACACAAAAGGGTAACAAAAATTATTTGTAGCATTCTGTATTACTGCAGAGAGACAGATTTGTAGGAGTGTAGAAAAGCATGGGAAGAGTAACCCAAGCACTCATTCATTTTTGATGCAAAAAGTCATTCAAATTAAAAGTGGCAATTTAAACATGTAAGAGGAATCACACCTCACACAACTTAGTTAACATGTAAAACTAATCGCTGGGAAATTTCTTAACAGTATTGTTGGGAAACACTGGTCATTTACAGCAACAACAGGGAAACTTATACTACTATAAATATGATTTAAAATTGATCACATAGGGCATACAGTCTTAGATGCGAGGGTTAGACATATAATTTTGCTATGGAATGAGTTATTTCTTAATTATTCCAAGTTTTGCAACAATATCTCTTACAGGAATTCTTCCTGCTTGTAACAGATGGCACTGGACAATGCTAGATTAAAAGTAACAGTAGTGTCATATGGAACATAGAGTTGCTTTCTCATACATAACCCATCTTACAAACCTTACAAAGGAAAATAAAAACAGACCACTTTAAAGTAGTTCTTTCCTTTTATTTCTAAATTAAAAACAAGACATTTAAAATGATTGTCTACAATAACACATCTTATTTTGTAAAGTTCTTGCTGTTATTGTTCTTGAAAAAAAGTTTAAATTTTCTCCATATTTTAAAATCTAACTCTGAAGTATTATAATATTAAATGTAAATATTATGTCTTTTCATTCAGAAAATATGCTCATTGACTACTACCAATATTATTAATCTATGGACTTTCTAATCTACCCTGCAGCTTTTTATCTGTAAATCAGTGTGAAAATTAAAATATGAAATTAGATAATGATGTGTAATATCTTTCCCCACTGCCCTTCTAAAACCATTTTTTCTTCCTTTTTTCATTTAAAAAAAAAATATTTCTACCCTGATTTTTAATGTTTCCCCTTGATCCTTAGCCATCCATGATTCTTTGATGAAGTCTAATTTTACCAGCATTTTGTGCAGTAACTTTTGCTGAGTTTTATTAACCAGGAGTGTACTTTGATCTTTTCTTTACATGTCCATACTTCTCAACATCAAACAGCAAAAATCCTGGAAGGCCTAGCAGTTAAAAAAAAATAAAATATGTTTTAAGCGACCATTGAAATTCATGGGGCAAGTTCGGTTTTAGTTCAGTTTTTACTTGTGACATTATGAGAAATCAAAGGTTTCAGTGCCTAAAGACAGCTGAAGTAAGGGGCTAGGATGTAATATTAAGTATATCTATTGTGGTTATAGAAGACAGAGAAAGGGACTGGATACTATATAAACAAGAAAACCCCAAACAGTAGCAAAACAAAACTGCAGGAGAGAGGGCTGTGAAAAATAGGTGAGTATATGCACCCATTCTGATCCTAACTCTACAAATGGTTATTTCTAGATAAGCGTATTAAAAAGGACACAGCTCTGTACCGTAAAGCAACTGTGTAGGGATCTAGCCACATACATATGATCTCAAGTTCTGTGATCAAGTTATCCCCTTTCAGTCTGTTCAAACTAGGACTCAAACAAAGTTCTCTAGGAATTATACTAACCAGAAACTTGAGGAGGGTAACTATGAGACAAAAATATTTTTAGCTTTCTTGGAGCATTATTAGTTTAATATAGAATATAAGAAAATGGCTTTTACCCAGTTTTTTCTTAAAAACTGAAGTACTTTCTAATTGTTTTAGAAATATTATATTAAAAATGGATATACTTTCAGACCATCAATTTTTCTGATGCTATAATTTTTAGAAGTTAATTTACTCACACAATGGAAGGACTTGGGATGCTGAGTCAGATTCTCAGCTGGTTTAAATTTCCATAGATTCACTAAAAGTATCAAAATTACGCCAGTTAGTAGCTCTGGATGTGGCTAGGGTTCTCACACTTTCAATAAGGCACATGGTCTTGTTGTTATTTGTGTTGCAGTTGCTCCTAGAAGCCATGCTTATTACCAGGCCCTGCTGTGCTGGAGTGACGTGTACAAGGAAAAGAAAACTTCTGATGTAATGAGAAGTGGCATTGTCTTGTGTACGTTGGTGACTAGATAGCAAGAGCACTGTGCTAAATTTTCTGTCAATGGCTTTTCCCTTCTCTAAAATAATTAATCTCAGTCATGTTTCTGTCTCGCTTAGGTGTGCTCTGCAGAGTTCTCACACTCTGCATGACTTCTTCAAAAGTAGTTTAGAGGGAAGAGAGAGAGCTCTTCATTTCCCTGACTTGTTTAAAAAGAGCTCCATTTTATATTTAATAAATTCTCTCTTGCTTTCAGATTTTATACATAAAAATGGGCTGATTCCTTTGGTAAGGCCATGCAGTATCTGGCTATATACAATATTCCTCGGAATAGCTGTGGACTATGAATTCTTCAGCTACCTCATGCAAGTTTGTTCCTTCTACCTGCAGAGTTACCCAAGCCTATGGGGAAATCTCCACATATTAAGAAAAGTGAGGAGATCATAGAATCATAGAATGGTTTGGGTTGGAAGACACCTTTAAAGATCATCTAGTTCAACCACCCTCCAATAAGCAGGGAAATTTTTAACTAGATCAGGTTGCTCAGAGCTCTGTGCAGACTGACAAATGTTTCTAGGGATGGGGCATCTGCCACCTCTCTGTGAAACCTGTGCCAGTGTTTCACCACCCCTATTGTAAAAAACTCTTCCTTAGTTCTAGTCTGAGTTGATGCTCTTGCAAATAACTTTCAGGTTTGTGTACAGCTTTTTGGGGTTGTACTTACCCTAATATCTTTTTGCATTCTCTCCATTGCTGAAAACGGGGGGATATTCCCTTGTTGTGCTTTACAAATAACCAAAACATTCCAGACCTTGTTTGAGGTTTTCTTTCCCAGTATGTTAGAGAGTAAATTTACAAGTGCTAAGTGAAATTTCTTGAGCTCTGGATTGTTTCGTTTATTAAAACCACAGTTCCCTGCAGGACAATCAAATTATATATCTGATTTGCTTTTCAGATATAAAGTAAGAAATTTTCAGAATTATAAAGTAAGAAAAATTGTCAAGAGGTGAGAAAAACTGTATAGCTGATAGCACTGGTCCCTGTGTCAGATAGCACTTAGTTGTTCCTGCAGTCTGTAGCAATGCTTCAAAATCTTTCAGGCACTAGATCTACAGCATCCCTTCAGTTTTCTGCATGCATTATGGATTCTTTTCTTGTGGAAAACATTCCTGCTTTGAAGTGTCAGAGATTTTATTTTTTTCACAACAATCACTTTTAAAATTGTCATGTCCTGTTAGCTTCAAAATTAACTTTAAACCTTTTTTTCTTAACTATATGCAAATTGCAGCAGAGAGAAGAACCTTGTGCTAATGGACCAGACCTATCACCTTCTAAGACATGAGAAGTAAATGAAAATGTAGCTAATCACATCATTATCCCTTGTGTGAGGAGGTCAATGCGAAAAATAGCAAGGATGCTAGAATATGCTGCAGTGGAATATATGACAAGGTATGTAGAGGAATATTTATACAGTGTTTTCTCAAATGATGAAAGACGTCTTTCTCAAGTTTAGGCTCAGAGAAGGAACCTATATGGAAGTTTACCTCAGACTACATCAATGTCTCACTAAAGTCATAATTTTCTATTTTTGGTATTTGGGTATTTTCTTGAAGCAGGGCATAAAGACTAAATTTCCCCAAGAAATTTGCCTTTACTAAATTTCCCCAAGATTTTTCTTTTAAAATAAAAAAGAAAAATTACATTAATGAAATATTCAACTCAGAATCTCCTTGCTCCAGTTTCAGATTGTAATAAATGTACTTGGTTTTAATATTGATAGTAAAGCTTTTGTAGTTCCCTAAGATTTCAATTATAAATTAACATTAAATGGAAAAGTTTGAGTAGGTGATATCCTTTGAACTTAATGGCCCAGATCCTTGGCTGCTGGTAAGGAACACACAAGTCAACTTAGGTGAAGGATATTCAGGGACATCTTTCAGCATTTCTTACCAAGCTGCTTCTTTGTACAGGCCAGGGAACCTAGAAAACTACTCTAAAATATGGCCACTGCTAATTGCATTTACGGAAATTACAGCTGAAAGATGGGTGGTGGACCTTATGACTTTTTGCTGCCTCTATCTTATGATGATCAGGTCTTTCTTAGTTTATATTGTGAGAGTAACTTCACAAATTACTTTTAGGAGATAGCCATGATCTCAAGAGATCATGTTAGCAAGTGAGATAAATTGACACTCATGCTATTCTGGTTACTTCACGCTATTTATTCTTTTTTAATGCTGCCTCTAAAATTGCCTTGTACTGGTTTTCGCAGATAGTCAACTTCAGATTGTCTTTATGGCAGCATAGGTCTCTCAATGATTGGGTCACGCATCTTCTTAGAGGCAAAACACATAATGAAACAGTGCTCACCACCAGAATTACATAAAAGGAAATCAATGTTTAGCTTCTCCACTTATTTTCATTTATTTCCTCACATGTCTTATTTTTAATATGCCTTTGTTAGGCTTAGGTATTAGCTTTAAAAAAAGTTTATTAGAACATTAATGCTCTCTTATACACATCACAAAATACATCCCCTAACTCCCCCTTAAGCCCTCTCTTTTCCACCTCCTGAAAAATTGTGTCTGATTTGTTCACAAGGAAGCTCACAGGAACCAGCAAAATGCATACACATGTTTTTTCACAGGTGAAAGTACTAGTCTCAGAACTATTTCCACTCCTCACATCTTGTAATCTTAGTGCAATCTTCTGTCAGCTTGATGTTAGCATTTTTAAAATACCTCCTATCTAGACAAAAAAATCCCATCTACCAATGTTGGCAAATGCGTTTGGTTACTAATGGCAGCTTTTCTTACCTTTTTCTTTCAAAACCAGGACAGTTTTGAAAGGTCTTGACTCTGTTAAGACCTCAAACTGGACAATTTCTTTTAAGATTTTGCTAAGGTAGCTCTGTTGGGGGGAGAGTGGCTGGGGTCAGAGGTCTGGAAATCTGCATTTTTGCATTTGTTCCAACAAAGTAAGAGATTTTGATCCTAATTCTTGCATGAACCAACCACCTGACATTAAGATGTCTGAAACCTGTTTGGATTTTGCAAATCCAACAAGGAAACTGTTCCCTACCTTGTCCCCTCCAGTTTTTGATAATGCTTGTTGCAACCACATAAGGGTGATTCAGGTGGACTGAAGCTCAGGTTTTCCTCTGGGAGCAACATGAGTGTGTGCCCCCTGCAAAGGAAGCTGTGTAGCACTAGGTAACTCTAATCAGAAGTCAAGAGAGTGACAGAGATTGTTGAAGCCTCAGACTGTATTCACTTCTGGGGAAATCTTGAATAGTGTTGGTAAGTCATGGCACCTCCTTCTCACCTCTGCTTAACCCAGCCCTCTCAGCCCTTTCCAGAAACAGGTTCTGTTTCCCCAAAGATTTGCACTCAGAGAAGGATGCACCAGAAATGTCTGCTCCATGTTAGGCAGGGTCTTTGCATAAGAAGCTTCTCAAGAAACTACTGTCTGTAGTTTACTTCATCATGAAATCGAAATGAAAAGTTTACTTTCCCAAAGATACTTAACACTCTTCTGGTATGCCAATGTGAATCTATTAATCAGGTATTTTCTGGTTTTACTCGTTTTGTTCCTCCACAGTGAGAAACACTGTGATGAAGGTTTTGCCAAAAGTATAATTTTCTCTGTTATCAATATCTGTTATTGAAAATATCTGAAAATCCATACTGCTTCCTGTAGTTTACATGACAGAAAAATCTTCCATTGACACTGCATGGTTGACTAGGGGGGAAAATGGATTGTAGAGTTTATTCTGAGGACAATCAGAAAAATGGGGCACTCTGCTGCATTTAGAAATGGAGAATTTGCTGAGGAACTAATTCTATAGAGCAGGTACAATGTTGATTTGTTTTTTCTTGTGGAAAAATAAATGTTTTATGAAGTGATTTTTCCATCTAAAAATATCCTTGTGCCTTTGTCTTCCACCTGAAGTATAAGTTTATTGCAGTAGGCTATATCTCCAAATACTCAGTGCTTACAATGCTGAGAATAGATCCTTTCACCCGAAATTTTACCAATGCTTCACTGAGGGTTTGAACCTCTTTTTCTGCAAAAGCCATTTGACTTTCCTATCCTTGATGCCATATCAATCTGCACAAGAAGTGCAGCACTTGGGAGAGTCCAGTAAGGCTTGCATTGAGGCTGAAACTGTTTTTCCTATTAATATTACAGAGTCAGATCCTAAATGTCAAAGAAGTATTGCAAAACAATGAACTATCTGTTACCATTTTGTTTCGGAAAGTAACTTGTAAGCTTTATATTTCTATATATTTCAGAATGTGAATTTTTACAGTTTATTGCTAGTGTTTTTCAGTTGCACGTTTTTCTCAGTATCGGGTGAAGCTCTACCATTTCAGAGACCTGCTGTGTGTGTGGTACAAGGTGTACACACCTCAATTCATCGTCATGGCCATTTCCAACCTGTAGGAAGTCTTTAACTTTCCCACACACGTACACTTTATGTAAGGTGAAGATTCTCCAGCATGAAGCCCACGTGTGCAACCACCTCAATATACGATTCCAGCCTTTCTAAAAGGCTCTCTGGAGCCTAATACTGGGAGCTTGCTCGGCTTGCTTTGAAGGCTGCACTCAGGCCCTTTACAGCCCCTATCTCTGGGCATAACTGCTGCCTGGGTCATGAAGACAGAGCAGCAACTTCTTTTCAGGTTTTTAGTACGGAAGTCTTTATGTGAGGTCCACGCTTCACCACATAAATCTTTGTACAGTGAAGTCTTAAAGACTTCAGCAAGTAACTCCGTATGCACTCAGGCCTGACCAGTGCTTGAAGACTTATGGGCTGAAGTGACTTCTCTTGGGGGAGACGTTAGACCTCTCAACCACCAAGTGTTTCCATTAATCAGAGCTTAGCTAATCAAGTTATGGTTACGTTGAAATATGAAAATTGTACAGCAATAGATGAAAAGTTGATATTGAGTCCCCAAAAGAGGGATCTTACCATGTGTGTAGGTTCAAATGCCAAGCCAAATCCCAAAGTCGGTAGTTAATTTTAAGGAACCCAATTTCACACTTTTTCTTCTCAGTCACAAACACACATCACACTCAGCATCATATCTGCTGACTATTGATTTTCTTTTCATCTGCTTAGCTGATGAAACTAGGACTGTGTCACATAAATAGGACAAATGATAAACTTCAGCCTGCTGGAACCTGGCTTTGCCTCTTCCATGGATACATGGAGTGAGGTTTTGATAAGGCTGGAATTACTGAAATAAAAGTGTTTTTTTTATTTACTAACAGGGCAAGTAATGCTACAGGCATTATTGAATGTTTTATAAGAAAAGTGAATCTGGAGGTTATGTGAATTTTAATGAGCTGAATAGAATGAAGGTCATAAACTTTTAAATGTTTTCTAAGTTGGTTATCTAGTCGTTTTATGCAGATTATAATAAACATTTGAGTATCCTTGCAGGTGTTATAGGTACTGTGAGCTCCCCAAAATTTTCTTTTTAATTTTTGTTTTATTTTGATTGGTGGAAGGGGGTGGGCATGGTTGGAGAATTGTTTCTGTTCAATAACATTGTCTTCCAAAGCTAATGCCTGGATATTAAATGGCTTTTCACTCATTTTAATATTTCTGGTATACTAAACTGTTACTGAAGCTTTCTAGAACCTCTGCATGCATTGTAGAGATTTTTAGCATCATAAAGCAAATAGCTCTGAAAACAAATAGTTGCACTGAAATTTGCAGCTTTCCCCATTGAGTTTTAAAGTAGTTCCAGAATTTCTTTAAAGGCTTGCTCACCCAGCTCAATAAAAACTTTCACACTAAGACCAGTGCGTACAGCATCCAACCATTGAATATATATCTACCATAGTGAACTGAAATACATATAGTATCCCATTATTATTAGCTATTGATAAGCCTCAAATATATTTTTCACTAGCTTTCTCTCCCACCCCTCTCAATCTGCATGTGTTTTTAAAACAAAGAATCTTAGGTACGGGGAAGAACAAATATACACATATGTATATTTCTATTATTACACTCTATATCTTGCCTTCTAACATAAAAAATAGGAATTTTTCACTTGCCCTACTTTGAATTTTCTGTTGCTTATGAAAATAGACAGTTATAAATATTGTGTCCTTTGAATCATTACTAAGTTTGGTTTTAGTGCTCATCAGACAATCTTGTTAAAAGACTAAAGTCAAATTGTCCTTTTTGTGCTAGGCTTGTTTTCCATAAATTGCCAGAAAACAATTTATTCAGTCTGTCTTTCTTCCAGTAATTGATTATGCGGATATTATTTATCGTACTGCTGCAAGCACATCTTTGCATAAATTGGATGTGCTTTATCATTCTGTGTTACATTGTATTTACAAATGCTCTATTTTCTGCTCATCATTGACGACTTTATTCCATGGTAAACTCGTCTTCATTAGAAGGGCTGGAGCATTAGCATTCATTTATCAGCAAGGGAATTTGGAGAAAAGCCCCACCATACTTTATATCTTCAGCAAATTCTTTGCGACAGCAAATATGCTTTAACATCCTATAGTTGTTTTTGTCCATATGAAAATCCAATAAATAGGAATAATGATTTTCTTCCTACCCCCCCCACCCTGCAGGTGTTTCTTTTAGCTGCTATTAAAGTTTGTAAATGATTTCAGTTTTTATAGTTTTAAATAAAATAGCTAATACAGTAAGGAGGTGCAGCACGCCTGGCATTTTCTCGAGTCTTAATGACTGTGTTCATCAGGTCATCCCTGTTAAGAGAGGTTCCCAGACTAGCAATTTACTTGGTTAAAGGAAGGGTTCACTGGGTGTCTACACTGTTTACTGTCTTTTTCCTAGTCATAAATACTGCCCACGCATGATGTTTCAGAATTTAACTGAGTCCAGGGAATGCATTCACAAGTGTGATTCATTTTCAGGCATGGAAAAAACTTTTCTCTTTATAGCTTTTTTCTTCATAGCTAAGAGAGTAGTATTTTGTCATTGCTTTAGTGAGGTGTAATTACAGTATTTCATCTGCAGTCAAAAAATTTCAGGTTTGAAAATCTCATCTGTGATTGCACAGGCATAAATGTTATATTAAAACATAAAAGCTGATATTAGTGTAAATAAGGGCTCAACTTCCTGTGGAGTACGAGGCATTGCCTGCTTCCCCTAGAATTATCAAGCAGTGCAAGTGCTCATAAATTCACAGACTCAAGCCCCAGAATGCATATCAGAAATCACAGCCCTCTCTACTTCTTTCTGCATGATAATGGAGGACCCAGCTGCAATTCTTTTTGCTTGAGGAGTTCACAATGCCAGCACAATCCTTGTTCTTTACCCCGTACCAAGAAGTCTGAGGAAGAGTAACAGGAGAATCGATGTGTCATCGTTATGTTGAAGGATTTTTCAGCTGTGTGACACCTCCTGTATGGAAGCAGTGAGGAGGAAATGGATCTCCCTTGCCTGGTCATTCAAGCTTGATGTGCACACATGCATGTATGAGATAAGGAGGTCTTGGTTTTAGACGTATATCATCTGAAGGTAATAGAGTACCCATCCGGCACACTATCCCTGAGCTTCTCCAGCAGAGATATCTTGTGACAAACTGGTAGAAACCATGAGACTATTCCTTATTGTTGCTGAGTACAAGTTCATCATTGCTGGCACCCTCAGAGATGCCTATATTGCTAGACAGGAGGAAAAGAGAGCAAGACACTGCATGGTCAGAGCATAAGTATTCACGCAGCACATAGATCACCTGGATTGCATAATCTGTGTCGCATTAGGAAGAAGAGGAATTGAAGAAAGGTGGGCTGCTTTATGATTATATTCCACTTTTTGGGGGGTTTTTTTGGGGGGGGGGTTGTTATAATGGAGCAGATCTCTCAGGGTCTCTTTGCCTTTTTGTTTAGTATTTTTGCTTGAGTTCTTTGAGAATAAGAACCAGTGCCTGATGAATGTGTAAAGGAAATGGTCATCACTCTGTAGCCAGCGGTTATGTGACTTATCTACCTTTGAATAACGAAGCTTGAGCTGTAGCATCTCCTCTGGTGTTTTCTACATTCAAATGAGTCACCACTTGGGTTATTGGTGTGTGAAGTTGCCTTTGGGGATGCTAATTCAACATGTGTATTGCATATGGAACTACTTTAAAATTCTTCTTTATAGGCCTCTATAATTACCTTCATAGTCTTGCTCATGTATGTGTACAATTAATTGTTAATATTGGCTTTTATTTGCAGCAGGCTTTTGGGAATCCATGATCATTTTGAAACCCTCTTTTTAAGGGGAAAAAGCTTGAGAAACAAAACAAGCAAATGTTTATAGATGACCTTTACAATTACAAGCAGAGTTGCAGAATGTATATGTGATTTATACAGATTTATATATAGGTATAGACATTTGTAATATGTAGGATATATTTGCATATATAAAGTATATGTATTTTGGTTTCCTTGATTTCATATAGGATGCCTACACATTTACTTCTCTTTATATGAATGATACTTCTTTTGGTGGGTGCTCAGTTGCTCCTGTTACAGGGCTCTGATAAGATTTTTCTGGAACATTTCCTGTTCTACCCCTTGCCTTTCAATTAGTTTCCTGTTCCATAGAAAAATATACCTTATCTGATATGAATATGGAACCTGTGAAGTTTAATTTTGGTTGTTACAAGCAATGATTGCTTGCTTGAATGTTCACAGAAAGAGAATCTAAAAAAAGGCCTAAGCATAGCTGAAACGAATGAAGATTTAAATTTCAGCAGGCATTCATTGAAAGCTTTTTTTTCTTTAAAAGTATTCAGTTCTGATGTTAAAGGATTCACCTAGCTCATGATTTGTAAGGGACTGACTGGACTTTATTGCTAATTGTAAGTCACTGTGCAGGCTCACCAGCTGTACAAGGAAAAATAAAGTTCCTAACCATACATCTTCTCGTTGCACCCCCTTCCTCAGGGCTTGCTTTATTTCCGAAACCACAAACTCTACACCAGAACAAATCAACTCAAACTGCTCAGTAATAATCACCCGAGGCCCTTCCAGCCTTGGCCAGCTGGGACAAGACAGCACGCAACCTCATCTTATGAGATTTTCTTTTGTACCAACCTTCTCATTCCTTTCACAACACCATCAAAAACACCATGACCAGTCCAATAACCCCTTACATGCCAAATTGGCTTTAGCCCACAACAAACTGCCCTTTTGCA
Source organism: Scolopax mira (assembly GCA_004320125.1). Classification (NCBI taxonomy): domain Eukaryota; kingdom Metazoa; phylum Chordata; class Aves; order Charadriiformes; family Scolopacidae; genus Scolopax; species Scolopax mira. Next base: position 5,491 of record BJBW01000339.1, on the reverse strand, counting down.
GCAGCTACATTATCACGCGTGTAATGCATTCCAGAAAAACATGAGATCTTTTAGAAAAGAATCAATACTTCAAAATAGGGCCTGAAATTACCTGAAACTGCGAGAACTGCTGTTGAAGGGAATGTAGGAAATTGTTGGGAAATAGTGAGACCTGGAGTAACTTGGAATAACTTTTAATTAATTGATTATATGACATATTACAACTTCTAGTGATTTTTGGATTGCAAGAGTTTTTGGTTTGGTTTTTAAAGATAATTAATATATCATTATAATACTATATGTGTTTAAATGAACTTAAGACTGTATGTTCTCAGGACACCATCAAACCAGAGGGAAAAAATGGAAATACATATATGTACATCTAAACATATGTAACTTTTGGGATGTGCAGAATCTTGAATATGAAATATTTATATTTCTGCAGACATGTGAGCCATTAATGATGTACCTTTTGCAAACCATCAGGGAAACCTTTTTTCCTGAAGCTTTGTTTTCTTCCTCGGAAGAAGTAACCTGCTGCAGTATTTTGAAAGCACTTGATGGATCATGTGAGTTCTAGAGAAGAGCTGCGCTGTCCGTCAGTTAGATGGCAATATATAGCCTGCACAAATCAAATTCACTTGGAGTTTTATTTACCTCTATAGCAGCTGAACAAATATCAGAGATTGAACTTGTGCTATCATAACTGGTAGTCTAATTTCTTCCAACAAACCAGTTTCACTGAGCTGGAAGGTCAATGCAGAGCAAGTTTATAACAGTTTGCTATGAGTATGTTGTAAATAAAAGCCGATAGCTTTCAAGATAGGTAAACTGCAATGGGGGATTTTGTGATGCTCTATTGCCAGTACAGCATGTAAAACCTGACACGATTCTACTTACTAGAAGTGGCTTAATTTTCACTGTAAGGAGTAAAAACACACAAGCTAAAAAACTCCTCTTTAAAAAAAGGTGAAAAAAAAATCTAAGGAAAGATCAATGTCAGATAGTAATTTTAAACCTGAAAAAAAACAAATAATGTTAAGACAACAAATAATATTAAGCTGCACTTCAAAAATGATAAAGTGTTAACACCTAGACAAAAAAAAAAACCTATCATATGACCTCTACTGGCAATGACTCAGATATTTAGGGCCCAGCTCTTTTGAAAACTCTCACTAAATCAGGTCTTTTATTTCAGTCTGAAATCTAGAAAGTGGCTAGTCCCCTTCCCTTCTCTCTACCCTTCTTTGTCTTTATGTGACTGGTTTCAAAGTCCTGTTGAGAAATGCTTTCTGCAGTGTTTAACAGCAGAGGAAACGGAGATGATGCAGCTCACCTGTGCCTCCCAAAATGAAAATAGAAGGCGAGAACTCTGCAGCTGACACCACTTAATGTAGCCTTTGAGCTCCTCAACCATTCTGCACTCTCAATAAGATGGGATCCGAGGACTGAAAGAAAAATAACGTTCTTCTTGGCCCTGCCATTCTCTCCATCTGTCCACTCAGGGGAAGGAAAAGGACTGTTTGCCCTGGGACATGCCCTGGGAGGAGGAGCAGCAAGAAGATCAATTGGTATGTAACTACATTATACTGCTAATCATACTTGCAGCATTTTCTATAACTAGGTCTCCTAGGCATTGGGCTAGTTGTATAGGTATGGTATCTTTTCATGGTATTACATACAATATAGCATAGGAAATACATCATATGCCTGAGATGGCGGCTTAGCGGGATCTGAGTTGCTGGTATGTTTGCTGCCACTAAATTTAACTTCTGTGGAAATCTTGTCACAGTAAAGCAATTGAAATTAAGTGTTTTGAAGATGAGAGTGATCACTTAAGAGTAGGTGGCCTATTGATTTAAACAGGAGCACAGTTAGGTAGTGATGGTAGAATAAGGACATATTTTGACAAAGCAAGAAAAAAGTACATAAGGAAAATAAGAAAATGTAATAAAAATAGCTGTAAAACTGACTTTCTCCTATTGTACTATTTTACTAATAGTACTGACTCCACCAGCAAACTTCTGCTCTTGGCAAATTTGGTGCACATTGTGGATTCACACTCAGAGCAATATAAGTTTCAAAACCAAGCAGGATGTGAGTAGATGATACACAAGAGCATAGCTCTGCATTGCCCCTTTGCAGGGTCTCTGGCAGGTTATGGAAGTCAGCAGAGTCTGGTACTGGACAAAGGGGTAGAAGTTTTTGCAAACTTCTGAATGACAAGGAGTCCTCACATGTTTTTGTGTGGTAGAGTCTGAACCTCTGGTGAACAGCTTGCTGCAGTAACAATTTTAATGAAAATTGAAAGCTTAAGTGCCACCGTTTTCCATATCTCTTTTTCCCTAAAATGATTTATTGACCACTTATACATGATACATTCTCCTGTCATGAATAATACAGTATATATTTATTTTCATGAATAATGGCTACCATTTTAATTGATAGTTTCAGACAGGGGAGTAGATTTATTTCTACTATGAATAAAACTGCTCTCAGTATACAGCCTGTATAAATTATTTCAGTATGTATTCCAGTTTTCTTTTTGCAACCCAATATGCTCCTCATCTTAACAGAAATCAATCAAATGAGATCTAATACTCACTAACCAGCAGCTTTGATAAAGTATACTATGACATTTTTCTACATTGTTTTTAAAATTTCTGTTAAATGGTGTTGCCAGGAGCTTTCACTGAACCAAGGAGCTTTTGACTTGGCTGATATATCTGTCTGTAAGATGTCTATTTCATTCCCTGTTCAGTTATTTATCTTTTACTGACACCCTACCTGTACAGATATGACATCTCAATTACTTTACTCAAACAAAACATCACAATTATCATACCTTTTTTATGTAAAAATTTAAAATTCAACTATATTAATAATCAAATACGGATTCCTGCAAAGTAGATGATGTATTTTGCATTCATTCCTGAGTGTGACACCAAACACGGAGTCAAGCCTATGAAGGATTCTCGTAGCAAAGAAGGTGATCACAGTTCAGAACTGAAATCCCCATTACTTGCAAATGATCTCAGTCTGATATTAATGTTCAAGTCAATACGTGCTATGTGCTCACAAATATGCCTCAATAGTATGCTGCAGAACTACAAATCTGTTAAAGGAATAAACCTTCATACATTCCCGTGTCTAGTATAAAAACACAAAGCTTGCTGTGAATCATTTCCAAATAGAATTAAAATGTTATGGAGCGTGCACTAACTGATTTCATTAAATGCAAGCGAACAAAACACCAAACAATCAGAAATTCCTGACCAAATAGCATTGCAAAGCATTGACCCAAATATCTTTACAATATATTCACCTACCAGTAATTTTAGAGAGCTGTTATTTATTCTTCAAAGTCAGAACGATATAGTTCTCCCTTCCTCTTTAGTAAGGATCCCCTTATTGTAGCCTAACTAGAGTTTTGTAAGGCATTACTTCAATCCCTATGTAAACATTTACCTAAGGGATTTTGCATCCATTCAAAAATCCCAGAATGATGCACCAGTGATGGAAAATTTTGACTGTGGCATTTTAATATTTTTCAGTATGCCGAGAGTTTGGTGCTGGGAAGACTGTCAGATATAATGGGTAAAGGACAGAGGAAGGAGTTTGTGAATACTCTATAAATGAAATTATGCAAATGTGAATTTCAAAATGTGACATAGGCTTTCACAAAGATAGAGAGGTAGAATTCACATAAGAAAAAAATATATTTGGGTTGATGCCTAGTCTTCTTCACCATATATTACATCAGTTAATTAAATTCTAAATGGCAATAATATTTGGAGCCAGGTTCTACTTTATATTTCTATTCTTAAAGGACACCGAGTTTTTACAGTTGAAAGACAGTGTTGTGGGGTAGCATATTAGTAATGTAATGTATCAAGATGTTTTAATCACAAGAGGTAATGCTTACATGTCTGGCATTCATGCCAGATATGCTGTATAATGGATTTACAGCAATTTAGCATTTACAGTACCTTATTTATTATGTTGTCTTCGCTTATATATATATGTCCCTAGCTAAAGCTCTGGTATTTGAAAGAAAATGGAAACACAAGACTGTATAAGAATTTGAATAGCTTTTATCTAGGTCCGCATTAACATGCAATTCCTTTCCTTACTCTAGAATAAATAAGCCATTTTCTTGAGAAAACAGAGACACGTTTACTAGAAACTGCAATTTTCTATTTTGTTATTTGAGGTATGAAATCAAGATATGTTTTAATAAAATACTGCAGTCAATTAAATTCGGCTGTTAAGCTAAAGCAAAGACTGATGAAAGTCGATCAAAAGACACCACTCACTGCAGGGAGGCAAGTAAAGCAATAAAGAACTAGACCTAATGCTACATAGTTCTTTTTGTTAGTAGCAGCAAAGTAATTTGCATTATTCATTTCACCATGGGGAAAAAAAAAAAAAAAAGACAAAACAAAACACCACCAAAGAAACAAACCACCAAAACCCCCAAACCAACACATGAATAGATTGAAAAGAGTAGATGGAATCTAACTGGCAAACAAAGAGGTAAAGTAATGGAAGCAAAGAAAGCAAAATCAAATGTAACAATGCTGCCTAGGTGAGTAAAAGAAATACAAAAGGTTTCCAGAAATATCTAGAGAGAATAGAAAGAGACCACTGAAAAGTAACAAAGGGACTGTATAAGTGAAGACTCCAAGATGGATGAAAAATGTTTAAAACTACTTTTTCTTAGTTTTCAATATAAAGGAAAATGATAAAAGTGGAGAATATTATGTAGGAAGACAGAAAACTATTAGAAGCAATGGGCCAGAATTGAGCTTAACTTGCACACAAGGGCCCTATTTTCTGCCTTCTTTCTCATGTTGAATAATGCTTATATTGCAAGGAGCCCCCTGGCTACTCTACAAAATGGAAAAAAAAGGAAGTGCCAGATAGTATAAGGATGACACGTGGAGTTACAAAGTGTAATGCAAGCACATTGCTCTAAGACTTTTCTACAGAATCTCTCACTAAAACATTCTCCTATGGAGATATGAAAAACGTTACCTGAAATGAGTATCTGTCCAAATCAAATTGTGTTTTTCCTTAGTTCAAGTCCATTGTGTTTGAAATAGAAAATGGCGATCGTAGGGCATGAGCTCTTTCGCAGTGCATGCTAACGCCCCAGCGCCAGGAAAGAGTGAATACATTGCAAAAGAGCGTCTTATAACAATTATGTGGATTCATACATCTTCATTTCTATATTTTTGGTTCTGTAAGATGCCCCCCTGCTCTTACTTTTTGCCCGCTTGCTGGATGAAGGAAAGGCTGTGGATGTTGTTTACCTGGACTTTAGCAAGGCCTTTGATAGAGTCTCCCACGGTATCCTCCTGGAGAAACTGGCTGCCCATGGCTTGGATGGGAATGCTCTCCACTGGGTTAAAAACTGACTGGAGGGCCGGGCCCAGAGAGTGGTGGGGAATGGAGTTAAATCCAGTTGGCAGCTGGTCACGAGTGGTGTCCCACAGGGCTCAGTACTGGG
>BJBW01000337.1:145668-160936 GCA_004320125.1 Scolopax mira | reverse complement strand
TGGTCCGGTTTCAGTGATTTCAGCTGAAACCACGACACCTGAGTATTTTTACACCCACACAATGTCATCCCTTCACCTGACCTGACTTTCTCCCAGTGTAAAAAAAAACACATCCAAGTTAAAAAAAATAACACTGAGCTGATACAGAAATTCATGGAGTTTGGAGTGGTATGAAGTATGGAGATCAGCAAGTTACAGAAGTGTGCTCTCTCTGAGTTTACTCCCTCATACCCTGGAAAAACCTCCTTTTAACTAAAGACCCCTGTTCCCACCTTATAATTATGGAGGGATTCTGCAGGTATGTGCAACAGAAACTATTACTTCCTAACCAGTTCATCCAATCAAGCCAGTTCCATCAGTTTTAACTCCTTCACCTCCACCAGTGCTTGAGAAAGGGAGTATCCAGACCTATACTACCTTGGCCCAGTCGGGTGATCAAAGGAAGGAATGTTGGCCTGAATTTCCTCAGTTATGTGCATTACATTAGGCCTTTATCGTTACTTTGATGTCAGTTTTTGTGGTTTAATTATATACTAAGAAGTATTCTTAAGTAACCCAGGAAGATCTGTCCTTATGACTCAACCATCCCTTTTTTTGGCCAGCTGACTGTACATTTAATTAACATCCTCAGCATCAATTCTGCAGTCCTACCCCAGGCAAATCTCCCATCAAAGTGAATGGGAGTTGCCATCTGTGCAGGGCTGAACACAGAGTCAATAGTACAGCACTACAAGTTTGGGCAAACAGTCAATCGTTATGAATTTTTTAATAATACTGTTAAAGTGTTCTTAGGTTAAAATATTCATTTTAGTTTAAAGAGATTAGTTCTCTCCTCAGCTAGTGTATTTGAATCATTTGTAAGCAGAATGTTGGTGAAAACATTAAGAGAGGTCATTTTCATTCAACCTTTTAATTTGTATTCCTTGCTCTGTGGGGGGAGGTTTGAGCATGCAAGTAGAATCTGAGAGATGCAGCACATATGTGCCACATCTACTGCACACAAAAAAGTTACTCCTTTGACATAGATAATTGTGCATTAAAAACTTCAGGTTGAAAAATATATTCTTGTCAATGCCTAGAAGCATCAAATGTGAGGGTTTTTTTAATGTTTGACAGTATGCTAACATTTCACCCACTGAAGTCAGTAAGTCTGCTCTTAATAAAAAAAAATTAAGCTATTCTCAATACTTTTGAAACATGGTTCTAAAGGTTCAAATTCTGCTAGTGGATAACCTTAGGCAGAAATAGGTACTATAAAATCAATTTAGTGATGGGCCACAACCATTTGGATCTTTTACAACACTGATTTTAAAAGAAAGTACAATAGCAATAAATCCATGATACTCTTAAAGATTCTGGAAAAAGACTCAGGGGAACTGAATCCCATGCTAACCTCTGTCTCTCCTGAGTCAATCTGATTTTGCTGTTACCAAGGATGCAGCTTCCGCAATGGTGCTGGATCCCTTCTTAAACTCACCTCAGCACAATGTCATCCCTCAAAGACTCATAGACTTGCCACACCAGACACAGCTCTGCTTCACTTCTGAGTTGTCTTGGAGACAGGGAGGTGCCTCATGGGCTGAGAGGAGGAGAGTAGCAGCGTAGCATTGCTTCAAGCACACAGTCACCCTATGGCTGTAGCAGAAAGGCTGTAACAGCAGGTAGCACTAATGGTACAGAAGAACAGAAATGGGTTGAATACCAAAGTACAGGAAACAAGACTAATATTGCAGTATCGAGGCAGCATGAAAATGCTGTATATTCAGCATGTCACCCATTACTAATCCATACGTAGGAATGAGACCTGTTCAATTTGTTTCTTTTAAGAAGCCAGTGAAATCATACTGCCATACATACTCAGCAATGTAATTTCGATTCACAGAATTTGTCATGCTTTGCCTAAGAAAGAAATAAGGTAACTTTAGTCCTCAACCACAATGGCTACAAGTAGCACAGAGCTGCTTCTGTGATTCAGGGCAGAGCAAAATCTACAGGAAAAAAATCCAGTGATGGATCTCAAAAAAATTTGCACTGGAATCATACAAAAATTGTATCTAGCATGCCTTGCAGAAAACTTGTTGTTAGGCAGAAATAACAGACATTGGTTTACTTTCTGGAAAAACAGACATGAAAATTTTTTTCATACTGAAATGATCAAAGAAAAAATTCAGGTTTCAGTTTAATGTTTTCTCTGTATTGTGTTTAATTGCAGAGGGAGATGTAGGTGATGATAGGATAGAACTTAAGAATCTGGTTATCTTTAAAGAAGGTTTTCAACCTAATACTCTCAGCAGTGAACTGTGCTGGGTAGAAATCTATCTTGTACTTGTCACATCTATATTAAATTATCTACTTTTTTCATTTTACAAGGGAAGATGTGAGCAGAACATTACTCAGCTGTCAGGATACAGGACTGTGCTGCTGAGGAGAGTACAAGTGAATATATTCTACAAAGCTGCAAATCTAGCACAAAGGTACCAGAGGAGGATTTGCATCACCAATGTTACCTACTGTGCTTCCTGGAAGGCAGTTTTCAGTAGGCTTTGTTTTTTGACTGCTTTCAACAATATTTAAACCTGATCAATGGCCCTCTCTTCTGTGTAACATGTCCTGACTACACTAGAAAATATTTTAGCTTTCAACAGATACAAACTCATTGCATCAAAGACTCTATGATGACTTGTGCAGATGGTCCCTATGCCACAGGGCAGAAAAAACCAAACCTTGCAACTCAAGTTTTCAGTATGTTTTCCAGGTATTCTGGTTTATCACCTGAAAACATAGTAGGTTATAAAAGCATTAAGACACATCCTGAAAACATTTTAGATGTCATATTCTTTCTTCCCTAGATGATATGTGATAAAACAGACAGAAGCCCACAGAATTTTCTGATAGTTCTCAACTTTTGTCTTGCAAGCTGACTTTGCGGATCTTGCCAGTCTTGCTGTCATCATTTCCCACTTAAAGGAATAAACAAATAGAAGAATTTCATATTATTTTGTAAGGATAATTTTAAACCATAGAATAATAGCAAAATTCTAGGGTTCAAAAAATACCAGAAAGCTAGGCTTGAATGACTGAAGTGTGACCATAGTAAGTAAGGAGAGAATATGCTTGGGGGGTGACTAAAAGTTAGATTATAGGAAAACAAACGCTGAAAACTGAGATAGTTCTTGTGCCTTCCACTTCCTTCCAAAATATTTGCATGTCATCAGTGCTTCTTACTGCATTTCCCTGACTGTTAGGGTAGTAATCTGTACCTCTGTCTATAACAAGAAGTGAATGAGGGCTTTTTTATATGACAAAGTTATTGTACAATAAAAATAGGATGTTATATTACAGTGCATTAGCAACTTTGCAATGTGTGCATGTACTCACTATACTGCAAAGTAACCTCCCCTTATTTTTACTACTCACTGAGAATATCAGAATGGGATGATAATACTATTCAGCTAGTGCTCTCTACACTTATAGCCTAATATATCATACAAAAAAAAACCAGGACACAAATAGGAGAACAAAAGAAGAGAAAAAGCAAATTTATTCCACTAAATAAGCAAGCAATCACAAAGGAAAAATATCAAAGACATCTGACATAAAAATACAGATAATCCAACTCTTAAATATTCCTAACTTCCACCCTGGTGAGTCACTGTGCACAAAGAACTGGACCGTTAGTCGTTTGCCAAGAACATGTTTAATCTAGAATCTGCAGACTCTGTTGCAAAAGGTGCAAGAGATGCACACAATGCGCTTCCCCAGCTCATTTTCAGTAGCAGAAAACACCAAATCAGATGCCAAAACGAGTGCAATCTCCAGTATCATCAGAAAGCGCTGAATTTGGAATCCATCATTGCCTATTTTATCTGCTCAGTTTTGTTTCCCTTCTCAAAGAACCCTTTCAGCAGTTGCACTTCACGTGGCATGAAGCCTGCTCAGCTCTTGTTTGATCTTGTTTGTTAACCCCAGTCATGTTATAGGCACTAGATCTATTTTCCAGCTTATGACAAGTGCTTCCATTATTTTTTCTTTCCAGCATCCTAAGCATCTTAAATGATGGCCACAGAAATGCTGCCTTTTTCCAGTTTCCATTTGCTCATTTGACAGAAACTTATACACAGGTTTACACGTAATCTGAGTTTTAAAGTTCACTAAGCTTTTGCAGCTCCACCCTGATACACTGAATACAGGGACATAGAAAGTTTTTAGCTTATTTGAACTACTTTTGAGGAATGAAAAGGCAAACTGACCAACTATGAAATTCATCTCTGCTAGGGGTAAGTTCCCCTTGAGAAAGGAAAACAGGAGGCAACACATCTCTTCTTCAGATGTATATCCCATAGATATTCTTGGGAGGAAAAAAATCAAGTTTCATCAAGACTAACTGCCAGTCAGAAGGGTCCATGCTGATACCCACTCCCTTGAGCCTGTTGATCAGAGGATTCTGCTGAACCCTCCTCTGAATGTGATGAGTTCCTCCTCTTCTGGAATGACACTAACATTTGTTGAACATGTGCCCCCGAACCACCTCCAGCTAACACTTGTTCCAGTGGCATATCTCATGGATGCCTGCCTGTCAACATCTCTGCTCTCATTTAGCTGTATTCCAAAATGGAAGAGCAGTATTTTACCTTAAAACAAAGATAGAATGACTTACAAGAACTTACCAGAAGTCTGTTTGATAAAAAGCACATTCTTTAGTACTGCTGAACATCCTGTACTACTAATAAACTACTAATGAGAATAAAAGGTGCTCAGCTCAGCAGGGAAAGGATAGGTCCTTGTACTTCTTATAAATACAGATACATTATTTCACGAAAATCATTTATAAATCGGACCCAATATCACTTTGCACTTTCTGTAGTACAATATTGGAAATAATGAACAGGATGTAATTGGTCCTTGTGCCATAATAAGGACCTCCATGACAAACGCAGACACTCATTTACTGTGTGACTGCGAAACTGCTAATAATCAGTACATTTCAGAGCCATGCAGGAAAATCTCATTCAGACACTGCCTTTGAGTTTTGCAGCAGCAGGACCTGGACTCCAAGATATTGTGCAGTTTGCAGAAGCAGAACACTTCCTCAAGAACTTTTCTCTGAAACTTACGAATTCAGATTTTTCCAATCCCTTCTACTACAGGTTGGCAGAGGCACTGGGAAGCAAGAGTGCTATGGATCATCTTCATTATCAGCCTTTTGCTCAAGGTGGTTTTCTTACTATTTGACTTTTTATGCTTTCCACGTTTTTCTTTAGCTTTATCAGCTCTGTATCAGCTGCTAGAATATGGACTCTGTAGGCTCATGTGACATTAATTGCCCCCATGCACATACAGTGCATGTATCCGTCTTGACATACACCCTAAAATGTCCCAGAGCTTGCCTTCAAGACTTCAAGGGAGATTTCTTTACAGTTCATGTGCCTTTTCACTATTATTTTCAAACAATGGGATACGTGAAAGTAAATGCCCTGCCCTCACACAAGTGAGGCAAGCATTAAAAAGCCGAGCACCATTGTATAAAATAAGAGAAAAATAAACTAAAAAATAATTATAGGATTTTTAACCAAAGCATTTGACAAAACACAGTATTCTCCCTAAAAAAACCTCACCATACACCATTATTTAAAACCACCTTTCAGTAAATAAAACTCATACGAGTAATTATTAAAATTGATAAATAATAAAAATTAGATAACATGATACAGCTGAACTACAATTGACATCACTTTCTCTTTATATTCTGCCCTACTGATATTTTCACTTGAGGTTTTAGATCCCAATGTTAGTTTTTTGGTCACATACATTGTTTTGGAAAAGAAATATTTTTACTTGTTTAAATGTCATACACACCTGCTTATTTACCCAATAAATAATAGGAAGACTTCTGAATACTTGGAAAATCCAATAACATGCTATTTATGAACTCTACCTGAAATTGAGGGGGGAATAAGAAAAACACTGAGAAGGACAAATTTTATATGAGGAGAAAAGTGTTTTTTAATCTGTAAAACTCCTGACATTGAAAGATGCTGACTGAAAAGGTCAGAAACATACTCATGTTTGAAGGAGAGGGTCTTAACTCAAGAGGTATTTGAAGAGAAGGAACTCACAAATCCTGGAAGGACACATACCCAAATCCTAAAGAATAATTGTAAGCACTGAGGAGAGACACAGAAAATGCCAGGGGAGAATTGACTGTTCTGAGTATGTCCATTTTCCATGCTAAATCAAAGAGGGTTTGCACTTAAAATCCTTCTCCACAATGTGTTTATTTAATTGTTTATGTTTGTGACTGTGCAGCTGAAACTAGTCCACCAGATGGAGGGTAGGAGAAAGAGATAATTAACCTTATTAAGTGCCCTGGCAGGCTAATACTGGTCCTGGAAACTAAGGGAAGGGGAGCTGAGAGACCCTCCTTTTAACTAATGGTGTCAAATAGAAAATTTGTGCCAGGAATTAGGCCAAAGATGGTGTCTGTAGCCTGGCCAGGGATTCTGGAGAAGTTTGTAAGCATGCAGTCGGTATGTCTGTAGAGCCAGTTATGACTTAGTTAAACGCTGAGCTTCAGAAACGTTACCAGAGGTGTGAAACAGCCCTCACCAGTAGTGCTGCTTGTGTATGTAGACACAAAGCTACTGCCCAGATATGGAACAACACTTTGAAATAGCTCCTTGGTGTCTCCAAAAAGACCTCATTAACTCGAGCAGCTCCACCTTCCTTAAATTAAAAATCATTCATAAAGTTCAAACCCCGCAGAAAAGTATTGATCTGAAGGTTCACTTAAGAATTTCTAGAAAGTTTAAACTGTAATCTAAATTAATTGAGTTTATACTATGAGTCACACAATTGTTTCACAATATATAATCGTCAGACATCCATCCCATTTGTTTAACAAAACTGATATTTTTTCTACTGCAGGAAGAAAATGGAGTAAAAATATGAATGTTTTGGACACTAATCAACATCAAGAAGCTGTTGTACTCTCGGTATTACTGCCCAGCCCCTCTGTGCGCCCAGCACCGTTTGCATGTCCTTGGGCCAGCCTCCAGGCACCGAGCTCTCAGCCAAACCCATGGCTGTTCTGGGTTCTCACTGTCACACCCTTTAGTTCCAAACAGCTAAATTCAGCCCCAAAACTTCATAAACACAGAGCTACATTAGGTAGTGCTTCTGCACAGCACTGCTGGTATCAAGATGTTTGATATTGAAATCTCACATATGCCCTTCGTTCTAAAATAATTAGCGATTTTTGTCCCAGGCTGTGCACTGCCGACTCAGACACCACACAGAACCCATGACTGTGCCATCTGCAGTTACATTTGAAAAAGGAAGTTTTGAGCACCTGCCAGAAAGCAGAATATCAGCAGAAAAATACATTTACTCAAAGAGAATGAAAATTTGCATTGCAGCAAAAATAAACCAAACATCACCATCCCCATTATGCAAGTGAAGTGCATTGTAAATGTGTGTTAATTGTTTGCTAACTCGGACTCCAAATGAGAAATGGGCTGCTTGTGTGTTAGCAGGGTACAGTCTCTTCAAAAAGAAAAGGATCTTCTAAAATATCAAGTCAAATTGCTAGGAAATTCATCTGTCCAATTTTATTTTTTAGGTGAAAAAGATTAGTGGTTTTCATAATTAAAACCAAAAAACATTAATGGGCTTTTCCCTGAAAGTTCCTAAAAAAAAGCTATATTCCTTTCTGAGCTTCATTTCTTTTATTACTGTCTATACTTTTTTCCCAGGTTTTAATCGCTCAGATGTATCTTTAACAGCACCGACTGCAGAATGTCTCCTATGTAAGCTTTATTTATTTTTTCCAGAGGAGGGAGACGGAGGCCTGAAGCCATGATTTCGTCTTCATTCTGTGTACAACATATCTCAAGGACAGAGCACTGGACTGTAAACAAAAGGGACAGCTGTAAGGTCATGAACATTCCTGGAAGCCTATTACATACAAATACAAATGTGGAAAGGATATGGAAATCAGACAGAGCTTTAGCAATATTCATTTCATGTGGAGTTTTACAAGTTTCTAAGATCCTAAGGTATTTCAGATTCTACTAGATCTTTCCTGTAGTATCATTTAATGTATTACAAAGCAGCTTTAGCTAACAGGAAAAGTGGGGGAGAAGTATGAATCTCATGGCACTGCAAAGTACAACCTTCTTGAGTCAAAATGGTTTCGGCTTTATTGGAACAAAAAAATAACCCCATATAAAAATGGGAGTTTGTGTCTCATATGGAGACAACTGAGGAGGTAGGAATGGGAAAGAAAGAAGAAATGCTACCTATGTGTTTTGTAGGGTATTTTAGTCCTACAATCTTCCATTCTGCTTCTAGGCTGATCCTTTTCTACTTATTCTTTAAATAAATAAATAAATAAATAAATCGGTCTGCATAGCCTTGATATTAACAAAGTGTCATGACTCTGGGAAAGGACAGAAATCCTTTACAGTATACCGGGGTTTTTTTGTTTTTCCCCACAGGATAATATTTTCAAGACATGTTTTTCCTTGCATATTGTGCTTACACTGACTTTTTGGTGGTGCTCCAATAGAAAAACGTCTGCATATGCAGTTCTAGAAAGCTTTTCAGCGATGTAAATCATTAAAGACGCAGGGACTCAAAACCATATACATGCAGTGAAAAGCAGAATCCCTGTTGGCTGCTGTGCATGACTGAGTTATGCATTTCTTTCTCCTTATCTTCATTAAAGTTTGCACAGGAAAATCATCCTCTGTGGTCCCTCTTCTGTGCCAAATGCTCAGCCATAGCGTATACTCATGATACTGCTATGCAACAGGCTGGTATGGTGACTAAAGGAAAATTAAATGGATACTTCAAAATTCTTCAGCTTTTGGATTATCACATGTGTGTTTTGGCACTGAAATTGCATGAACAAAATGTATAATCCTTACCCTTTTTTTCACTGGATACTCTGTGCCAAGATTGACACAATGTCAAGTTTAAATTAAAAAATAAAAAATAAAAAAGTCTCTCACCTGCTCCTAATGACTGCCCCTTCCTTGTTAATCTCTTTTTGCCCGGGAGAAGAGAGAGGCCTCACAGTGAGCCCTGAAGGTCAGCAATCTTAAATTCCACTGGAGCAGCAAGGGCAGCAAATTCCACAATTAAGAACTAATCAGGAATGTCAGAGTCCCAAGTGATTTCAGCGTGTAGTGGAAGTTCAACTTGAAGCATGAAAGTCCTGCTCATTAAAAATCAACACCTCAAATTACCCCTATAAACAAACTGGAGACCTTGCCTCTTACAGACAGAAGTATATATCCCTATATATTTATCTCTCTATATATGTATATATTGGGATATAATATATAATATATCCCGAACATTAAGCTAATGTTTCTTTGTTGCTGCAGCATCAAGTCTGTATGACAAGCATGTGCCAAAGTGCCAAGAACTTCCAAAGACAGCACCTCTTCTTTTCTGGTTCCTCCACAGCTAACAACTGGCATAAGGAATACAATATTGTTTCTGTAAGAGCTGAACAGTGAGAAGTGACCTGAGTTAGTCTCCAACACATGGAAAATCA
Source organism: Scolopax mira (assembly GCA_004320125.1). NCBI lineage: Eukaryota > Metazoa > Chordata > Aves > Charadriiformes > Scolopacidae > Scolopax > Scolopax mira. The sequence goes on along the minus strand of BJBW01000337.1, from coordinate 151,374 downwards.
AGAGTAGAAAGTGCATTTCTCACTGAAGCACACCACTTTTTTCCTTTGATATCATGATAATAAAATCTTTTCTATTCTAAGAAGGTCTCCTGAAGGAATCCAGACATCACAGGCAGAGGCTAAGTATTTTATTGCCACTTTCTCCTTTAGCATTTGCTCAATCCAATGAATCTGTTCTACTCTACCTGCTCTGCATCATTCCCAATAAAATGGGATCCGTAGGCAAACGGGAGAGCAAACGGGTGGAAGGAGCATAGGAGGGCTGAGTGCCACCAGCTATCAACCCTGCCAGCCAGGTTTGCATGCCATTAGGAGAAAGAAATACAAAGTGCTCCATTTGTATGCTCTTGTTTGTATTGAAGTAAAAGCTCCAGGGAGTAACTTAAAATCAAAGTCTGCCAGGGCACAGTGAATCTGAACAGTTATTAGCAGTTTTAGGACTTCTGGGGAAGGAGCGACACACAGGTGCAGAGCCAAAGGAGGAGAGGAAGGAATAAAAGATGTGGATGCGGAAATGAAGTTGAGCAGTGATGTATAAATTCACCTCAGCCCTTCAGATTGTTCCAGCAGATGTTGGCAAACACAGAGAATAAAACACCACAACAGGGGTAGCTAAGTTTAGTTATTTTAGAGTTTTTGTGAACTCTATTGAGATGCAAACATGCTCTAAGTCTGTCAGAGACAAACTTTTTATTTTTGTTTTGTTGTGGTTGTTTTTTTTTAATTGTGCAAATGTATTTAACAAAGCCAAGATAAATAAGCATTCTCCTCCATCCCTTTTGGAACTCTGTTAATATACCAAAGTGCTGAGGCAATCTGAGTGGATCTACTTGCAAAACAGTTCCTGTTTTATTTGCTTTCCATGTTAAGAGTCCAGTGCCTCAGAGGACTTGGCAAGCCTACAGTGCTCAGGGTTTACCATGAGGAACTGGCTTTTTATTCCTTCCCAGAACACAATATTGATACAGAGCATGAGTCTCTCTCCTCTCAGATTCAGTACTAAAACAATGCCTCAGGATGACATTAACAGTTACTGCTGTGGCACATGAAATCTTTCAATATTTATTCTGATCATACTCCTGACAGTAACAATGTAGTTAATAAATTCACCTGAAGTCTCCACCGGAATTTTTTATTTCCCATTTTAAGCTGTTCTGAAGTGCTCCTCTGCACTTTACAATAGTTGCTGTGTTTCATCACAGATGTGATTTCATTTTGAGAGTGGAAGAATCTGATCCCTGTAGATCCCAGAAATACTGTATGCTGCATATTAATCAAATATCGAAAACCTACTTAAGATCAACAGATGAAAGCAATTTAAAAGTTTAAAATATAAATGTATGCATATTTATCTTTAAAAATATCTGAAACATGTTGGCAAGCAATTGATCTTAGAATTCACACTGTTTTCTTGCTGGGTCAATAGAAAAGGATTTTCTCTGCTGATATTTGAAACAGACTGCTGCTAAATCCTATGCAAAACCTGGAAGGAATTATGCCTACACATGCTTACATTTTTTTATATCACAGAGATAGCTAATTAATTACACAGCATTGTTTATTTATAACTATCTGACTTTAATGCTCCTGATAGCTATAAGATTCCAAAATCAGGTTTTTTGTTTTTATACAGAGAACAGATTCAACATGAGCACCTGCTTGTTAATGTACCTGAGCAGCAGAGAACCAGACCATCTCAACTCATTTCATACACGGAATATGGCAGGTCTTTGTATCATACTCCAGGTTATTACAAAAATTAAAAGCATAGGCTAAAATCCTCTAGAGTTATAATTGTTGTACCTCCACTTGCTTCAATAGAACACTGCTAATTTACAGCAGTTGAAGAACTGGACACATTTTAAAATTTCTAATGAAAATTCATTTAAGTATTCAACATTGGGATCATTGAATGCTGCATCATTGTGGGGCCTGTATGTAGAACAAAAGGGTTTTCTTTAATACATGCTGAAAATGGAAACTATCATCAGAGATGATGTTCTGACTGTGAGGCATTTTTCAGTGGCAACTTTTACTGAGAGAAGGGAAGAGATCTGGACTAATGTTGAATAAAAGGCTTTTTTTTTAAGCACAAGTGCCATACAGGAATGGAATGACTGTTACTCTGCATTCCACTCTCACCTCAAAGAAACACATATCAAAGAGAGATGCTCACCTCAAGTTTTCTTTTGTAAAAAGAAGTATTTTTGCAGTATTTATTCTGAAAAAGCTCTCAGGGACTTAAGAACACGTATATGTGGGTGTATGTAATTTGTAAATGTATTACATCTAAATGTAATACATCCCAAATGTATTGGGATCACTTCACCCAAGACTAAACAAAAATCATACCTGAAACTGAACAAAACAAGGTAAATATTTCAGAGTAAAATTTCACTGGAGTTTTAGGAATTGAGGAATACTACAGCTAATTTAAATTGCAGCTTGGTGAAAAGTAATTATCCTTGAGGAGGTGCTGCCTCTAAAAGTAGTTTCTTTCATAAAAATAATTTTGTTCTATAATAGCCTCTAAAATATATGTACGTACAAATATAAAGAAGACTATTTAGCTTCAAGAACTTCATATACCCTGTTCTGATTTTTAAGTTATATTGGACATGGATAAAAGAGAATGTGTTGTGGATTAAACTCAGAACAAAAGTAATGAAAATATGAAAGGGCTATACTAAATTTAAAGAACAAACTAGGGTCTGAAAAACTTCTAGCAGTTTTTATTAATGTTATATTTTACCTACTTCTTCCATTTCTTTTATGTCTTTGTGAATTTGAGTACACTCAATATCCCAGTTTTACAGATCTTTCATGTCACCCAGCGAGAGACAAAACAATATTAAAAATGGGTTTAAAACCACAGAAAGTTCAGTGGATTTAACAGCGGCTGCAAAACAACTTACTACTTAAGCCTTGCTAAATTAAAGTCCAAATATCTGAGGCCGCACTTAGGTGAGTGCAGATTTATGGGAAAGTCATGTAACAATACAGAAATATTCAAAGAACCTATTGCAACACATGTCTCTAAAAAGAAGTTCTGTGGTAAAGACAGTATTTGTCTGTTATGGCACTTCTTTTTTCTGTTCCTATTTAGAAGTTTGTTACAGGGGTACAGCAAAATGACAGATAATGAACAGGAATTCACATTATTTCCAGCAGTGCCCATGTGAATAGTTCTCCTAGAGCTGAAATGGGGTGTTTCCCTAGCCAGGATTTGACTTTCACACAAAAATATCAACTCAGTTCTGATCACATGCTGACCTGGGTCTATTTATATCTCCTCTTTGTTAATGAGGTACACAAAGCTACACAACATGATTTTTAACTATAGGTCATGTACTGACTGATTTTGAATCTAAATACAGCTTTCTTCAGCAAATCTTCTATATTTATCAGAAGGATTAAAATGCACGCACACCTCACATGTGACTTTCCACTCACATTTTCAATTTAATAAAAATAGAATCCCTAAGTGTTTGAATGTACAGTTCCCACTTTGTCTCTAAATTTGGGACATTACTTTAAATTATTGTTAGAAGGAAAAAGGACAATGTCTAACTGTAAAGTCGTGATTGTGGAGGAGTTTTTTCTTTAACTCAGTGTTCTGCAATAAGCTGTTTTGTGGCACTGCAGAATGCCATGATTTGTTGTGTGTTACTGCAAGGTGAAAGAAAACCTCATCATCTGATCACCACTGTATCTTTACAAGCCCTGAAGGTAAAGTATGGAAAATCTATAACTGCAATGTTATGTCTGTTGCTGCCGCACACTTTATTAATCAATCAATGCCTCTCAACAGAGCTCTTTCAGCCTCCTCCTACAGCAGTTAGACCTATAATCAGCTCTACAAAAACAGTTCAGAGATGCATCCTTTGTGCTTCTATGTAATCTACATATACTAAAAAAATATCACTCAGCATGCTACTCATAACATGTTATGCAGTATAGAATGTACCATATTAGTGTGCTATAATCACAGCCATTATTTAAATAGGATAAACCGTTTTTTTACATTCTAGAGTAAATTTCACTAGTAAGACCAAATGGATTAGATCATTGTTTCCTTATTTCCTTTGTAAATAAACCACAATTGTTAAATAACTCACTGACCTTCCTGTGCATGTATCATAGGACTACTGTTCTGTAACACAAATGACTGTTCTAATAATCTGTAAACATTTGTACGTGGTATACAGATACCTCCTGGGTAAATTTTAATAATGAAAGAGAACTTTCTGTATTTTCTGAAACTGAATAGCAGTCATCAGTGGAGCAAAAAGCATTTCCTGCTGCATCAATACAAGTTTCAGCTGCTGCCATTATCATGCCATTTCAGACACTATGCTATCCCATGGCATATATTGATTTAATCATCTTTCCTTAGTTTCCATAGTTCTCAAGGGGCCTATCTCACCTGCATTTAGCCCAGTCATTTCACCCCCTACTGTTTTAATAAAAATTTAGATTTGGAAGAGTTAGCATTGTGGCTAGTGACTGTACATAGGATTTTACTTTGCTCTTTTTTAGCTGAATAGTCTAGAGGGGAAGAGGCAAGGAGCCTTCGTTTCACCAGCTTGTCCACCTTTGGCATCTAATGCAGCCCCTGCTTAGGAGGGTCAGCAGATCTGCAGTTATCAGAACTTTGGGTCAGCTGCATAAAGGCTCTCAAAGAAAGTCATCTGTTAAGTACTCAAGCGAAGATTTATTTAGAAAGCCTTCCACGGGAGGCCAGTGAGGTGGATACAAAGGATAAGAGCACTGGTGAGGAGGTCAAGTCCCAGGTGCTCTACTTGCTTTCAGGGCAGGAACAACGCTTACAGTGAGACAGGCTGCACAGGGTTCTAGAAAAGACATAGGTAGAAGCTTGTTTGTTGTCTGACTCATAGAAATGTTGGGAACTAATGACGTTTTACTGTTAGTTAATAACACATCTTACATTTCTATAAGCATTTCTGAAGACATCAGCACTGTAAGAGATTAATTCTGTCCCATAAGCAACTCAATCCAACTTCTGCCTGTTAGAGAAGATGATAGTACCTCAATTACTAAAAGAACATGTCAACACGTCACAACAGATGTACTATTTTACACAAACCAAACTACATTATGAAAATACGCTATGGTCACAACATTTATTATTATCTCTACAGATAGCTGTTGATTAGTCATTTTGATAACTAAAAAAAAACACAGACTTACCTAAAATATAGATCCCTCTTTGCATAAATATCTGGCTCCTGCCAGTTTGTACTTTCTTCTTAAAACAAGCCTTGATATAATAAAACACAAAAAAAAGCTGGAACAGTACAAAAGTGATGGTAAGAGTAAAGAGAGTTTCTCCCTCTGTATTTTCATATCATACCTGGCATGACAGAATCTGAGAATAAGAATTTGGCTGGTCAGGGATGATATTTAGGACTTTACTTTCCCTTTGAGAAATTAATGGTGGAACATTGGCTACAAATGGAATAATACACTTTGATGTTGATTTTTCCATGATGATGGTAATGCCATCGGCTTCGTTCAAATGCATGTATTCTATGAACTGATAGTAAAAGCATGAGTCACAAAGCTATAACAGCTATTCCTCCAGATATGTTGGGGCTAGTCCTTGGACTGTCAAGCATGTCTGTAGTGAGATTTGTGAACATCCTGACCCAGGACTGGAATGTGGGAGAGTCCTTGGGCTGTCGG